>VZTQ01010227.1:7182-18600 GCA_013400755.1 Pelecanoides urinatrix
GTCCTTGGTGGCAATGTTCCCCCCAGCATCCAATAAAGGATGGACATTCTCCTTGGCTCTCCTTTTGTCATTAATATACTTGTAGAAGCTCTTCCTGTTGTCTCTCACAACAGTGGCCAGGTTGCGTTCTACCTGGGCTTTTGCCTTTCTAATTTTCTCTCTGCACGACCTAACGAGATCCCTGTACTCGTCCTGAGTAGCCTGCCCCTTCTTCCAAAGGTGGTAAACTCTCCTTTTCTTCTTGAGTCCCCTCAAGAGTTCTCTGTTCAGCCAGGCCGGTCAAGAGCCAGGCTCTTGAAGCAAAACTCCCACTTACCATGCTCTGGTTCATTACATGGAAGAGTGTTTGAGAGCAAACAATTTTCTTTTCACTGAACTACTCCAAAAGATATTCTCCAGAAATATCTAATGGAAGTTCAGTCCATGGGACCAGACTAGAACTTGTCCAAAGTAAAATCCCTAAAGCACAGGTAATGTAGGTGCTGGATTCTCACCACCATTTCCCTTACAAATCTGCTACTACTGCATGGTAATATTTGCTAATGTAGACATAGCCACCATCTGTGGTACGCTTGCTTTCTATTAGAGAAGGATAATATCATTAAACACTACAAAACAAAAAATTACTTTTAAAATTATATTTACCAACAAAAGCTCTTACCTGTGCTTGTTCTGGAGTTTCTCCTGCAAAGTAAAAGATGTAATGCTCTTCACTGAAGTGCTGAACTACTATCTGAAAACAGTTTGGCCTTAAAAACAAAAACAAAAAAATGTAGCATCATCACACTTGGAAACAGGAAAAACCCCAACAAGAAAAGTTTCTACGTGCTTCAAAAGTGGATTTTGGTTTGAATGAATTATGTAATTTCAAGAAAATTGCACTGCAGTTCAACTAGTTTGTTTCAGAATATTTAAGAAACTTGGAACAGTTTGTATTGAATATGCATGTACACTGACTTACAGTTGAGGCAAAATACACCTAATGAGGACTATTCCCCACAAACATTTTAAATGATGCACAGGTTCAGCATTAGTTCCCAACCAATTAATCATTCATTAAGAATTTGTTGGTTTAGGAGTTCAGGAAACTATATTAACATAAGGAATTCCTTATCTGAAAGTGTTCCACAGCTCTCATGACCAATAAAACGTGTATTGGATCACATACTAATCATTGAATATGTGTGATATAAACTTCTAAAGCTTTAAATGCAATTATAACATCTTCGCCATTTTATGTATCTACACAAGAAGTATCAAAAATATTTTGTACTGTTACATTACAAGCTAAAGTGCACACTTGATTCATGGCCTTCCACATTATGTTCAAGGGAATTTAGCTCTCCCAAACACAGGGTTACATGAAGGATCTTATTTCACTTGCAAATGATGTTTCAGTCTTCCCTTCCCCCCATCCATTGCTTAGGGAAATACTGGCATGGCATTTTGCAGCCATGCCCACAGGAGGATTGGGGAGGGAGGCAAGAAGTAGCCAGGTCAGAGGCTACTTAAATCATTGTCACCAAAGACATGCAAAGCTACAGTCCTCACTGTACTTCTGAGAAAAGGGGAAAGGTATTTTTTACCACCTACTTAAAATATAAGAGGAATTTTGTCTCAGCTACAGTTCTTCACCAACAGCTTTCCCAAGCAGGTGCAACCATGCATCTCCTTCTACCCACACTTTTAGTGTTACTTATTATCCAACTACATTTTAACCCACAGTGCAGTGTTTCTTAGGAAGCTGCTTAACAGACAGTCATCATTAACCAAAATGATCCTTGTTTACAGTCTACACCAAAGCTTCCTGAATAATTGCCAACTTACATGAGGAACATTTCAGTAATTTTTTTTTTTAAATGGTACTCTCATATCTATGGCTCCTCATTCCAATAGTTGTGTAGATTTTTCAAAATGATTGCGAAGTGTATAAAAATCAGATGGTGCAAGGACACCAGATCTTTGCAGCTTAAGAAATGCCACTAATTTTAAACATCTATCTTCACATTATCTCTGTGAAAAGACTTAAAGTTGATTAAATACTTTTAATAAATATTAAGATGCATGGAATAACCAGAGCTTCTGTTTAATGTGTTTTTCTATGTTATGAAAAAATAATAACACAGGAATGTGCATTTTTTTGTAATTAACAATGAAAAAAAAGATGTGACTTCTTTCATCTTAGTTACCAATGATATCAGAAAGTATTTTGATTCTCAACTTCTTTGCCGATAATCACATCACTTGCAGTTGACATATTTTGAATAATCAAAATTAATATAGTAAATGAAACTGAAAATGATCTCTGAATCTAATTATCTTGCAAAAATAATTTGTAATATGTTTGCTTATATGAACTAACTTACTGCTCTAATGTTGGTCTAATCTGATTCTTACTGATTCTTAAATAGAAAAGCACTGATAAGTTATCTAACTAATTTAGCTTTCTAATACCTATCAACAAAAGAATGAAGATCTTTTGGAACTGACAAAATTCTTGATCTTATCAATTCTTGGTTCAATAGGATTAAAACCCTCAATACAGTTGCTTTGCAATCTTTTTAATGCCTGTAATACGAAATGTGGAACAATACTGAAAAATGACAATGCAAAAGGCCAAATCATTATCACATCATATTACATGAGAAAATCTTAAGACTAAGTTCTAAAATTTCTTACTAGAAGATGTTTATGAACAGTTGCTAGCAATCAAGTTGCCATGGCTTAACAAGTTACCGTTAATCAGTTAAATCTGTCTACATATGCACTTGCAATCTACACCAACTATGGAATAAAATGCAATATGAACCAAGAGTCACAACGCTTTCATTTCACAATCAGCAAAAGCTAAAAAAACCCACATGTGGACAGTTACCAGGGCTCAGGTGTCAAAAAGCAAGTTTATTGTGCCAGGCCAACTTGTTCATTAGTGACATATTGTCTGTATCTTGTATATGCCTCAAACTAGTAGTTAACTGTCCTGCTGCATGTACAAGAATTAAAAGCCAGTGCCCTACCTGCCAAATAAACTGTCATGTACTCCATAGACTGAACACACACTAAGGTCTATTAATCCTTTAGGTTTTGTGGCTCGTTTTTCACTTTCAAAATAAATAAGCTGGGCATCATTTCCCTCTAATATAAAGTACAAGTTTTTCCATCTCTTTCCTTTACCTGTAAGGAAAGCAAGTAAGAAGTTACAAAATTGTTTTAAAGAAAATGTAAATTTTGTAAATTAAGAAAAAAGAGGACAGTAAGGTTTTTGTCAAAATACAAACAGAAGAACAATGTACAGTTAATCACGCTTAAGCAATAACATCAGTATACATACTCAATTTTTTGCAGCATGTAGCTAAAACTAGACCCTCTTCACATATTCAAGTACAATTTCAGATGGTTCTCTAAACATTTTCATTAATATCAACAGGATTAAGCAAGTGCATATGAGCTCCGTTCATATCAGTGGGAAGACTGTGTCTATACAGTTTGCAAATAATGTGTGATGCTATAAGTGATCCAATTTATTATGGCTATTTTAATTAAGAAATAGATTTCTCTTGACATGAGAAAATTATTCCTAAACTCTAATCAACTGATCAGCATAACAGATTGCATCACAATATCTTAAATCAGAATGACTGTAGAATAGAAATGGGAATACAATATATACAAACTTGGATCACAACCATGCCCCAAACACACCTATATTCAAAAATTTTACCAGTTCCACGTTTCAGAAAAAAACATTAAAAAAAAATTTAATAACCGGAGATTTAAATGTCAAGGTTTGTTGGAAGACACATTAGATGTATCAGTAAAATGTGGATTTAGCGACTGACTAAACCAAAAATAAATCATTCATTGTTTAATGTCCTCTGAATTACAACTGATAAGGAACTTTCTGCAACTAATTCATACAAAAACCACAGTACCTTTTAGAAAAACATTCAGCCTTAATTTTCAACTTGATCATCACAGATCCACCACAGCCCTTCATAAACAAGCACTAATACTCACTGTTTTGGAAAACTAACTTTAACATCCAGTTATTATACTCTACTAGATGGAAGAGTGATTTTATTAAATTTCTGTTCTGTATGCAGGTATGGGCATCTCTCCACACCTACTCAGTACTCCTGCTTGCACATTTAAAGTATCTCATTATCCCTTTTAGGTAAAGATTTTCACTTCAAGTTCATTCTCAGCTGATTCCTCACCCTACCACATCCCTCTACACCTTCTCTCAGAATAAGCACTCTCAAGAGAAGAGATGCTTTCCTTGCTTTATTCAGAGGATCTAGTTTTTATTTCCTTTGAATGCGTCTTTTAAATTTGGCTATATTTAAATGCTTACCTTCTTTCTCACTTTTGCTTGCTATCCAGATCACTATCTGTTACTTATTGTTTTAGCTACTGTCTTTGTCATATGCAGAAACGTTATTACTCTTTTGTTTTGGTTTGGTTTGGTTTGGTATTTTTGTTTTTAAATTAACTTTAGTGGAAACAGAAAAACTAAAATCGTGATACTTGGAAAGGGACTAGCTTCCTCGGAACTTCAAAATCTTGCTCAATGGTAATTCTTCAGGGATATATTGAGATGAGTCAGGCAGCTTTTAATCCTATTATTCTATGCTATGTTGACTGTGTCAGTGTTAGAACCTTAAAAAAGTCTCAATATACCTTGTACACCAGAATATACATTTTAAATTGAACATATTACCTAACTTGGAATAACAAAATTAAACCAGCTCTGGTCTCCAATGAATTTACTGATTTACATTAATCTAGCTCTCTTTAACCCATGTGATCAGTTTAATTTTAAACAAGTTGTATATTAAATATGAATACATTTTATGAAAATGTACTTCATTTAATGAGTCTGAATGTTACCTTTGATAAAAGGCGCTTAGTTTTTGTGCTGTTTTCTGATTTTTTCGGCAAGAACTGCCAATCAACATCTTTATATCGAGTGTCATTTTATGTATTATGTCTTTCTATTTATGTACTTCTTAAGGGAAAAAAACTTTTCGTACCCTTTACAGGCTTTCTACCACCTTTTGCTCACTTCAATTTTGCCTCCACTAGTACCAGTACTACACAAAATATGCATCCTGTCCTGGTTTCGGCTGGGATAGAGTTAATTTTCTTCCTAGTGCTGTGTTTTGGATTTAGTATGAGAAGAATGTTGATAACACACTGATGTTTTTAGTTTTGCTAAGTAGTGTTTTCCCTAGTCAAGGACTTTTCAGCTTCCCATGCTCTGCCAAGTGCACAAGAAGCTGGGAGGGAACATAGCCGGGACAGCTGGCCCAGCTGGCCAACGGGATATTCCATACCATGTGACGTCATGCTCAGTATATGAACGGGAGGCATGTTCCAGGAAGTAGCAATCGCTGGGTTTGGGCATTGCCTGGCAGGTGGTGAGCAATTGCATTGTGCATCATTCATTTTGCATATTCTACCATTATAATTTTTTTTTGTTGTTGTTCCCTTCCTTTTCTGTTCTATTAAACTGTCTTTATATCAATCCACGAATTTTACTTCCCCCCGATTCTCTCCCCCATCCCACTGCGGGGGGTGGGGGGAATGAGCGAGCGGCTGTGTGGTGTTTGGCTGCCTGCTGGGTTAAACCACAACACATCCATATCTGCATTTTTTTAGAAATAAAAACACTTCATAGAAGCAAACAGAACTCACTTTTTTTCAGAAGATATCCTTTTTTGACAATATTTTTATAAAAAGCATCCTTTGTTTTGCGACGAATTGTATTGTAGATTTCTTTTCCATCCACTGTATCATTAAGCACTTGTTCTTGATGCTGGTAAACAAGGAAGAAATCAAAATTTTTTTAAGCTCAGAAATCACCATGAAACAATTGCACACTATGAAGCTGCAACTGAAATTTTATTGAATGCTACCAATTCTTTATTATTACTCTCTCATATGTCTTAACTAATATAATTTAGTACAATACCTTTGCCAGAAATGTAATATAACTATTTCTTGTGGAATGATTAGGCCAGAACTATAATATGAGAAGAAAAATAAGGTTTAAATACAGACCAACTTTCACAAAGTAACATCTGTATTTATTTAACACTAAATAGAAAGCAGCATCTTTCACAGTGATTTATACAAAATTTACACAAGTCTTTAAAGGTTATTTAGCTTCTAACTGTCTTCTACCAAGGCTTATGGGACTGAGTAATTAAGGATAAACTCTGAATCAACAAGAATGGTGCAGATCACAATTAAAATTGAATGATTAACACACAAAGTTGCACAGTCCCTCACTAAACTTCTTAGCACTCATGTCCTATATGAGTATCATTCTAACAAAAAACAGTAGGAGAAAGTAGAAACAGGAAATAGAAAAAGGATAAATTCACATAGAAAACTAAGATCTGGAAATGTAAATGCCAAGCTAGAATGGCCAAAAGCCAAGCCAAGTTTGACCTTACTGAGTCAGCTAATCAGCAAAAGTTCTTTAGCCATAAGAAAACATGAAAAGCAAGACTGTCAAGCAGCGAGAACAGTATTGAGATGAAGTGATATATGCACTGGCTCTATACTAAATACTCTACTTTTCTCCCTTCCCCCCCCCATATCTATAAGAATTATGGTTTTGAACAACATGATAAAGGCAAGATGAAATACATTTCAGTAATAGGAATTACAGGACTCACAATGGAAGCAATACCCAAATTTTTACTAACTCAAGATAATCTCCATAACATAGCTATGAAAGAAACAATATACAAAACAACAGATCTAGTGAAAAATGTTTTAAAGTAAATTTCAAATTAGAAACAGGAAGTCTATTAGATTGAACCAAATAGTACGCAAGACTTTTGAAATTTTTTTCTTCAAAAACAGAGCATGACAGTATGTGGGAGAACACACAACCAAATGTAATTACACCACCAATAACTTTTTTTTTTTAAACAAAGGAAAGTCGCAAATATATCTGAATAACTTAAAAGAATTTGAAGCAGTCTCACATGGAAAATTAGTCAACGCAGAGAAAGTTATTGATACAGGAACCATAAGTGGATATACAAAGTGTCAAAGTGACAATGATTGCCATGATCCAAAAAGAATTATGGAGAACAAGGAAAGTTACTAGGTGAAGCTTTTCAAGGATCAGTCTCAGAATTCAAATTTCCTCACATTTGTCTCAACCACATTACAGAGCATGAATTAATAGTAGCAGACAACTGGGAAGCATTGATGACAAGCCAATCAGCAATAAATAATCAGAATAATAAGGCATAAGTCTAGTAATACAACATAAAATTTGCACTTGTTGATACTTACCAATAGAAAACAATATAATATAATGTGGCTATGATAACGACACAGATAATATTCTAGGATATATCTGGTAAGTACTCTCACAGAAAAAAGGAATTACTAATGACATGGTATTCTGAGCTGTTCTGGTCCATTACATTCAAGAAACACAAACTCACAATGGAATTGGTGGTAGTAGGGCAACTACAAGAACATTATGAAGAGACAAAAAACAGATTTGGTATGCTCAGCTTAGTGAGCTGACTAAGGGAGAATACAAGAAATGCCCTTGTATTAATAAAATAGATCTAACAAAGGGGTAACTATTTAGGTTGGAAATTAAAACCAAATTTCTAACCATCAAAACAGGAAAGTTTGAGAATAGATAGGGAACAAAGTATACAAATATACTTTAGAACAAGCTATAACTTTATGAAAAACTAGACAACGTGGTTTGTTTATTATCGGTGGTCTCTTAGGATGAATATATGCTACAGGGCAACAATGTTCCAGAACACGCACTGCAATCCCAGCCCCCCATCATCTCTGAAGCTTTTCTGTGCATATAGGTTTTCTCTGGGGGAAGAAAGACGCCAGAAAGAGAAGAATGGAGGGCAGCCTAGTTCCCCCCCCCACCCCAACATGGTATTAAGGCACAGCATTGGTTCAATCAGGGACCAGAGCTGGGGGCACAAGCCGGAGCATTTACACCCCAGAGCACAGACAAAGCTTACCATATCTTCTGTTTACTACAAGTCAACCTTAGATAAGTGAATGCATATGAGGATAAAATGAAAGAAACATACAAGCTCAAAACAATAATTCAGGAGGGGATGATGCTGTTTAACTATCATGGATACTTCTGCTGTAATTCAATTCCTAAATTATAAATATTTGAGGATTAAGTCAATATCTTCAATAACAAGTGCTCAGAGATGAAGTTTTACCTGCATTGGAACAGGATCTTTAAGGTAATATCCTTCAACAATCTGTTCTTTTCTATAATGTTCAATGATTTCAGCAATACTGTTCAAATAAGAAAAATAAGATTTAAAATGTTAAACCAGTTAGTTTTTCCTCTGTATGAGAATTTGCTTTTCCATGCAATCACACTACGTTTCCTCACAAATTTATAATAAAAATCAAGTGTTAAACATCATAATCTCGTTTGCAGCAATGACAATTTACTAATATATTGAAGTCAAGAAAATTCACAGAACTGTACTCATAATGTGTTAATTCTAAACTCCACAGAACATTTTCAATCAGTTGTTGAAAATGCCTGTATTGGGTCTGGCTGGGATGGAGTTAACTTTCCTCATAGCAGCCCTCATAGTGCTGTGCTTTGCATTTGTAGCTAGAACGTGTTGATAAGAAACCAGTTTTGGCTATTGCTGAGCAGTGCTCACACAGCATCAAGGCTGTCTCTCCAATTTCCCCGCCCAAAGGCCAGCAGGCTGGGGGTGGGCAAGAGGTTGGGAGGGGACATAGCCAGGACAGCTGACCCAAACTGACTAAAGGGATATTCCATACCACATGAGTCGTGCTCAGCAATAAAAGCTAAGAGAAAAGAGAAGGAGGGGGGGCATTCATTATTAAGGCATTTGTCTTCCAAAGCAACCACTATGCATACTGAGGCCCTACTTCCGAGGAAGTGACTGGACATCGCTTGCAGCCTTTGCTTTTCTTTATTAAACTGCCTTTGTCTCAACACATGAGTTTTTCATCTTATTTTCTCCCCTGTCCCACTGAGGAGGGGGAGTGAGAGAGGGTCTTGGTGGACACCTAGGAGCCAGCCAAGGTCAACCCACCATAATGCCAAATGAGTACACTACCTTTTCTACATTCAAGTAATGCATGCACATTTCCCAGTTCTCCAACCAGGCTGAAAATTGCTATTTTATTGGTAATAATTTTCAAAGTCCTAGAATAACTAGGGAAGGGGAATGGGAGATACTTCAAACTGTGCAAAGCAATTTCTTTATAGGAAGACAGGAGTGGGAAATAAAAAAGTTTTGTAACATGGATTATGCAGATTATACTTCAAAATCACTGAGCTATCATGTTAAATTAACTACCCAGTCAGTAACACTCCTCTACAGGGAAGCTTGCATTCTAATTACCAGAATCAGGTTTAAATTGTATTTTGAAGGATGAGGAGAGTAGTAGTGACAGACACAAGCTAAAATTCAACGTATCTTTGGGTTGCTCTTATTTTTGCAGTTACTGAAAGTTACATTGTAATAAAGAGAAGTAACGTTAACATCAACACAGATGAATCATTCATACACAAAATATCAACCTGAAAACAAAGAACTAAGTAATTTAGTGGAAAACAAAAATATACTTTATGTGTTTTCTCACTTCATATATACTGTTAGCTGTGTGTGCAAACGTAATCAATAAGGCACACGTGATGAGGTCTTTGGCCTATTAAAATTAGATAAAAATTTGTCCAAAGGATACTATAAAAACAATCATAAAAACATGTAAATACAATAATAGAAAGACATCTATCTTTGCATTTTCTCTGTCTCATTCTTCTAAAGCTATGAACTAGTGTATGCTTGTTAAGTCAATTAATCTTCCCATGAACATTTTTATTTTTCAGGTTTGTAAAGTGACTTGAATTTCTCAGTATTACTAAAAATCAAATAAATTTCATTTTTTATTGATATGCAATATGCATATGCCATTTTCTCCATTAAAAATTAAGCTTTACCACACTGCATAAAATAATCACTCATTGTATTTTGCACATTGAACAGCTATTGCCAACATCTTGTTATGAGGGCAATCGATAATAAAGCAGCTTTATATAATTTTTTCCTCATTCATCAAATCGAGAATACCTTAACTGTCAATGTCTCCTCTCCTTCCTTGGTTAAAAAAACAGGAGTCATCCCTCAACATAAGAAACAATTGCCTGATTTCTTCCAATTTTGTAAAATGAGATGAAAAATAAACTGAGTTGTATTTGAAAACTCATTTTGGAGTTAGAGTACCATATAGACTAGGACTTTATGCCTTAATGGAGTGATTAAGAGTTTTTTTCTTTAGCCCTCTTCTCCCCCACACAAACTCAACTCAGATAGTCATTGTATATTGTCTTACCACTAAAGCAGCCCAAATGGCTGAACAAGCCAAACACTGCAAACAGAAAGATACCACATATCATCAAATACACTTGAGAATGAATTTGCAAGTGATCCAAGTTATCTAACACGTAAAATGTAAAGCATGAAATCAGACTAACCACAAAAAGAATCTAAAGGACAGGAAAAAAGGGTTTATAACTCTTATCAACGTCTGACAGCAACAAAATCCTACTTATGCAAAATACATGAAGAAAGGTATAAATAAGTATGAATTAAAAAAATGAATGGTTAAACTTGGTTTGATATAGACAAACAAAGATGAATCTCAATACTACATTACAGTTACTTTAGTAATTGTAAAATGTTTAGCACAGGGCTTATTAGGCTGCCCAGATCCTAGCTACCTGGATAATTCTAAAAGTATCTTATCATCATGAGCAGTATCATTCTTTTAATACTTAACAGGTGAATTAAGAGTTATTCCAACTGCTGACATTTCAAATAATGAAGAATTCAGAAAAAAGAACACTACTCTACACATCATTAAATTATAAAGAAAAAGAATTAACATGTTAAGTCCATATTGTCCAGCCTATCAAAAAATGGATTAATTCATCAGTTAAAATAAAAAAGGCTTCCAACAACTCCAATCTTCTTCCAGACTGAAATTGTGTCATCTCTCAAATTAAAGATAACTTGAAAGCTTGTTCAATCTATAACTGTTAGGTCAATGTTTCTTATCTTCTACTTTGACATGGAATCACCAGATACACCACCCTGTGCTGCTGCCCCCCCACTAAACTTTTTGGAAAACTCTCTCTTAGGAAGGTTAGATTTCAGAAAGAAAACAGATGGAGAAGAGAAAGGGGCACGAGATATGTGTAAAAGCAGAAGTGAAGCATTAATAAATGCTATCTTACATTTAAATATTGTTTTATTTCCCAGGTAGTTTGTATATTCAGACATGGGACTGGAAGTTCCACAACATATATAAGCAATACTACGTCTCTGCCTATATTCCAAAAGC
>VZTQ01010228.1:0-15018 GCA_013400755.1 Pelecanoides urinatrix
CTCTCGATGAGCCCCGCCAACTACCTAACTGTCATATAAAAAACTATAGTTCAATTTAGCTGTCCACAGGTAGCAGATAATTGCAAGCTGAGATATGTGAGATGATCTAACTGGACCCTCTGACAGGGCCCTAAGGGCATCACCAGCCCTCACAGTCTCTGCCCAGCCCTCCCTGGGCTCCCCCTACCCTGCCTAAGGCCGAGGACCCCTTTTCAGCCCCCTAAAGATGTCAGTCTCTGTCTGTCGTGATTAAAAACTAGCAAGCAACCAAACAACACACAGCTGCTCACTCACTCCCCCCACCTCCATTGGGGTGGGGGAGAGAATCGGGAGAGTGAAAGTAACAAAACTCATGGGCTGAGATATGAACAGTTTAATAATTGAAATAAAATAAAATAAAATAGTTCTACTACTATTAATAATAAAAGAATATACAAAGCAAGTGATGTACGATGCAATTGTTCATCACCCATCAACTGATGTCCAACCAGTCCCCGAGCAGTGGTCCCTGCCCCCTGGGCCAATTTTCCCCAGCTTATATACTGAGCATGACGTCATATGCTATGGAATACCCCATTGGCCAGTTTGGGTCAGCTGTCCTGGTTATGCTCCCTCCCAGCTTCTTGTGCATCTCCTCGCTGGCAGAGCATGGGAAGCTGAAAAGGCCTTGACCATATAAGCACTACTTAGCAACAACCAAAACATCAGTGTGTTATCAACATCCTTCTCATCCTAAATCTAAAACTCAGCACTATAACCACTACTAGGAAGAAAATTAACTCTATCCCAGCTGAAATCAAGACACTGCCCCAGCAGCAGGGCCAGTCTCCAGCTCCCCACAGACCTGCCCTGCCCAGACCAGCCATGGGCCCTGCAAAGCCAGGGCCACGTACAGGCCCATGTCCAAGCCCAGCCTTGGCCCGTCCCCGCCCCCAGGGAGGTGCCTAGTGCCCGGGGCTGAAGCTGCCCCAGTGCCCCTTGGCTGCCCTGCTCCTCGCTGGGGTGGTGGGGTGGGCCCTGGATCTCAGGTCTTGCCTTCCCACCCCAGGGAAACCCTATGACTCCTGGCACCCAGGAGTCCAAGGAGTCTCTGCCCTCCCTGCTCCCCGGTATGCACTCAGAGCAGGCAGTCAGAATACAGAGTCTGCAGGAGACCACCATCTTCTAAAGCAGGCACTGGAGGACAGGTAAGATACCATCACACACTTAAGATGTCACTTAAACTTGTGGGCAACATCTGTTGCCAAGGTCTGGGCAGCAGAATCCCACCTTCCACAAAGACCTGTCATTCTGACTCAATCTTTGGTCTGTGTGGATAGGCATTTCTTGAGGGTGTTTTATCAGTGCTTTAAGAGTAAAATAGGCTCTTCCAGACATTTTCTACTAAGTTTCTTACCCATAAGTGAAGATAATCATATGTACAAGTGATTTGATAGAGCAGGTAAGACAACTTCCTAAAGATCCTCAATATAACAAAAATAAACTCAAAGTTTTGTCTCTAAATGGGTGTATAAGTTAAATTTGATGTTAGCGTAAGGTTAATATATAGACTTTGTAACTCCATTGAGTTGGTCATAGAAACTACTGATTTTTAACCAAAGTAGACTAATATACTATCTAGGGATGGACTGAACTTTTGCCCCTAGAAGATAGTGTGCAAATAAATCTAATAATCTTTGTGAATACTACTAAGGGGAAACTCGGTAATAAAATTACATGCAATTATATATGTAAAGCAGTCATTTTTCTTTCTTCCTGTTAATAAAAGTCTTCTGAACATGACACTACATTGCTTTGATGTCAATAGCATGAAGTGTCATGAAGTAAGTCATCATGAAGTAAAGTGGGTTTATCCACACGAGTGTGTAAATTCTTTGTATTTCTCTCTACACTGATAAAACCAACCCTGGAGATTTTCCCCAGCTTGCATGTTATTTAGACAGTAAACAGAGCCAGCTGATGCACATCTGTTTTGAAGGGACTTTTGGGTTTCTTAATTTGACATGAGCAAACAACAAAAAATTAACTTATAAACCTGCCAAACTGTCACAGAGGAAACGGGGAAGATTCATAAGGCTGGCAATAGTGAAAGAGAAAACCAGAGGTTCAGAAAGTAGTCAGAGAATTGTAGAAGCTAGTTGAAGTGACTGAAAGAATAAAATTGTCAGAAACTTTTTTCCTAGATCCATTCAGAGAAAGTACATTTTATTGAAGGATTTCGACAACTTGATTGACGACTTCATCATGATTTGGAACAATATACAGAAATTTCAACTGGCCTCAAAATGAAATAGAGCCCTGTTTGAAAGACCTGAAGTTTTGTGGTCCCTGGTTGTGGCACAGTTGACATAGTGGGCTGATTTATGTTCATGTTCTCCTAACGGACCTTCAGCAAAGAAGTGTAGAAGGAGCTTAGGCTAGTAATCTAGGCTTCTTTTTTCAGTGTATTAAGAGAGACACTACCACCGTAAAGCAAATCATCTTTTTAAGGTTTCCATCACTTTCTTGAATGAAGAGGGAAATACTTAGCCTTTGAACAACTCTTTTTTTTTAGATCATGCAGTTCAGAATCTTTATCTGTGAATTCTTACCAGTTTACAGGGACTCATGGATACATTAACAACGAGAAAACAATATGCATAACATGAGGGTTTTCAGAAAATTATTTAAGGCAGAGAATCTAAATTCAATGCAACTTTTATAGAATCATAGAATCATTAAGGTTGGAAAAGACCGCTAAGATCATCAAGTCCAACCATCAACTCAACACCACCATGCCCTCTCAACCATGTCCCTAAGCACCTCATCTACATGTCTTTTAAATACTTCCAGGGATGGTGACTCCACCACTTCCCTGGGCAGCCTGTTCCAAGGCCTGACTACTCTTTCAGTAAAGAAATTTCTCCCAATGTCCAACATAAAACACCCTCGGTGCAACTTGAGGCCATTTCCTCTCATCCTAGGTCTAGTTACTTGGGAGAAGAGACCAACACCCCCCCCGCTACAACCTCCTTTCGGGTAGTTGTAGAGCGCAATGAGGTCTCCCCTCAGCCTCCTCTTCTCCAGTTCCCTCAGCCACTCCTCACAAGACTTGTGCTCCAGGCGCTTCACCAGCTTTGTTGCCCTTCTCTGGACATGCTCCAACACCTTGATGTCTTTCTTATAGTGAGGAGCCCAAANCATCAACTAGGCAGGTCACCTGGTCATAGAAGGAGATCAGGTTCGTCAAGCAGGAGATCACGCTGTCATGATAAAAATTAACTATTTTTTTTCACTGAAATTACCTTTTGCTTCCTAATTCAAAGATGATACCTACTTCAAAGACGTATCCCACTGCTTTCCATGTTTCTTTGATTTAAAGCAAACATTAAATGGTTCATATTGTTCCAAAAGTGAACTATCTGCAGATGTGCATTTATCTACAACACCAAGCACCTGGCAGGCATTCAGAATACTCAGGGAAAGGGGCAGAGGAAAAACAGGTCATTACAGTTACTGGAGACAATAAAACACTGAGAATGTTCTGCTACTGTGGTTAAAGAATTGTCTGTGAAATAAAGGAGTATGATGCAGATTAAACTTGCTTTCACTGGTACTGTTGCTCAGTTTCAAAAAGGAGGGATGGGATTCATCATTAGGCTGACTCATAAACTGAGGAATTGGAGTAACTAGCAAATAATGGATTAATTCTTCTATCTGTACAGCACTAAGCTCTTACAATTAATGCTGTGGCATTTTAATCTTGAGTTCAGTCCCAATTAACAAAAAATTAGAGGTCCTTAGAAGTCCAACTTTGTCATCCACAATACTAAGGTTATTATCATTTTGCCAGTTATTTCAAATTAATTCTTCTGCCTGAGTCATCATTATTTTTACTGCTTTGTTTATCAAAGTTTTCTTGTTGCTATGTATTATTTGCATAGCATGAACAGTGCAATAGATGCTTAGACAGATTGAGGATGATAGCACTGCTTAAAAGAATATACATTTAAATATGCATGTAAATAATGGAGAAGGAAAGCAGGAGAAAGCGAACAGTTGCAAATACGTGGTAAGGTCAAGAATTCACTATTTTAACATCATATTTTTTTCATCTTCAGGTTGAATAATAGCTTTCTAATAGTTCAAATAACAAGGACATGCTCAAGTGTTAAGAAGTAAACCGTCTAACCTGGAAGCTGATCCTTCTAATAAACATAATTGTCATTCTTTCCTTTAATGTTCTGTAAAAGTTTTTGTTAAAGATGATGAAGTAGTATGCTGTGTCTAAAGGTTATACAATGTTTTTCTTCATTTTGACTAGTGCACTTCTTACATAAATTATAATGAACAATAATAAACTTAAGTTATTTACAATTACGGTATCACATACCCTAGCAGAGAACATATGGACTGCATGTTCAGATGTATCAGAGGTTTCACTTCTGTGTTCAAGCTCGCTTTCTGCCTCAATTTTCATTGCATTTCCCAGAGACAGGCTTTAACCTGCAGCAGCAAGATTGACCTACAACAGAGTCCTGCTACTCAGGCTCGAGAATGCCAACTGTTGGCATAGCAGAGTGCATGCTGATATCCATTTTAATTATGTCCATACATTTCTATAGAGGCTATGCTTCTTCCTAGAATGTTGGAAAATTAACTCCTTGCTAATAGTATCTGTAATTTTCAATTGAACTTGCAAAACCAAATTACAACTTTTTATGCAAAATTCTCTTTACAAAAGTTAATATAATGAAATTGTGTTAGTGATACAGGGAGTAAAAAAGTCTGTATTAAGTCCAGCATCCAGTACAAACCTCAGATGGAGTTCAAAAGATCAATAAAACCCTTAGATTTTTAAGTAGTAAGTGGGAGAACTGGTTCTGTTCAACATTCATTACCTTGCATTACTGTTTGTGACACATTTGTGCAGATCAGTTAGAATTAAACTACTTCAAGTTGTCATTGGCAAAAAATTAGTTTAGGTGGGACTAGACCAGAATGTTTAAAATTGGAGACAGCAAACCACTATTTAAACAATAATAAGTTAGTGCAGACTTTAATGATATGGATTAGCTCAGGATTAAGGAGAATTTAGGATGAATATTAATTCCAAAAAAATAATTTCATTTCACACTAATAATTTCATTTCACACTAATTAAAGTAAAATTGCAACCTCCTAAACTTTTAATGACAACTTACATGGAAAATAAATGTATTAGGTGAAAATGAATAATTCATTACTTGAATAGAGGACTACCATTGTAAAAAGGGTTATACATTTGTTGCACACCAAAGAATTCTGCCACATGCCAATCAGGCCAGCTGATTGAGGAAATATTTTCATCCACTCCAGAGCTGATCCTAAAAGTGATCCCAACAGTGAAGGTAAATAGATATCCTAATTTACCAATACCACTTTAAAGAACAATTAGAATGATATACTCTATCATCTATATTGTGAATTTTTTATTGGATATACATAGGATATGTTAATTTAACTGTATGTCTAGTGAAAATGAGCTAAGTTAAAATTAGGCAAAGTGTTGATTAGCTCTTCCATGCCACAGTAGCACAGTGCTGGTTTTGGAGTTGTTTTGTATCTCCTGTTCTTGTTCCTTGATAATGTTAGGCTAGGAACCTTCTTTTCTATTGTTTTCTTCTAGCCACTCTTTTACCTCAGTAATTCTTTATCAACTCTTAGATTTTATAAATTGTTTATAAAATGTAAGAACTTGCATCTTGTATGCAATCATCACATTTAACATGGTCAGTAGACTTTCACTTCACATTCTTTCAAACTTAATATGAACTCAGAACTGTCTCAGTCTAGTTTGTTATCAGTAAATTAGGCTCAATATAAAGAATATATTCTTTGGTACAGGGTCATCTATTCATCAGTCCCTTCTTTGTCAATTTATCTGGCCAGATGTTATCTTTTTTATTATTTTGGTGGTTGTCGTGGTTTAACCCCAGCCGGCCGCCGAGCACCACGCAGCCGCCCGCCCACTCCCCCCGGGTGGGATGGGGGAGAGAATCAGAAGGATAAAAGTGAGAGAACTCGTGGGTTGAGATAAAGACAGTTTAATTGGGAAAGCAAAAGCCGCGCACGCAAGCAAAGCAAAGCAAGGAATTCATTCACCACTTCCCATCGGCAGGCAGGTGTTCAGCCATCTCCAGGAAAGCAGGGCTCCACCACGCGCAACGGTTACCTGGGAAGACAAACGCCATCACTCCGAACGTCCCCCCCCTCCTTCTTCTTCGCCCAGCCTTATATGCTGAGCATGATGTCATATGGTATGGAATACCCCATTGGCCAGCTGGGCCAGCCGTCGTGGCTACGTTCCCTCCCAGCCCCCTGCACACCTGGCAGGGCATGGGAAGACAAAAAGTCCTTGACTAGCGTAAACATTACCTAGCAACAACCAAAACATCAGTGTGTCATCAACATTATTCTCACACTACATCCAAAACACAGCACTGTACCAGTTAATAGGAAGAAAATCAACTCCATCCCAGCCGAAACCAGGACAGTGGTTCAATGTTATCTGAATGATAATGCTTTCCACTGACTCACTCAACAGTGTTTGTAATTTGTCATGTGATACTAGAACTTTTCAGAATATCTGCCTTCACTTATGTCATTTGATTTTTAATGAACCTTTTCTCACCTAGTTTACTTCAGGAACTGTTAATATCCCCCAATAACTGTGAAGTTAGGCATATACTATGTTGTTGTTTAAATACGTGGAATAATCAATAGAGATAGATAACTTTAGACTGAGATTCATTTCTGGCTGATACTTACCCCTTGAAAATACCAATCTTCTGCCATATTATAAATTTTTACAGAAAAAAATTTTGATATTTCATTGTTAATTGCTAGAAATACCAGTACAAGACTTTTAGCTGTTTTAAATAAAATCTGCATTTCCAGAGTAAAAAAAGGCTTTACCTACATTGTTTAATACGGAATCAGCTCATAATACACTTTTCATACAACTAGGTGTGCCTCTACTTGTGAGTCGATATGCTCACAAGCATATAATACAACAAAAGTTTAAAAGGACAAGCAAAAAATGAACAGTGTGCTATTTGTTATCAGGATAATACTAGGAGGACAGGGCTATTTAATTACACAAAGGGGAAAAAAAAAAAAAAAAGTTTTATCCTATAAAGGACCTTGCAGCTTTCTCCTACACCATGTTTTCCTCACTCATCCCAAGTTGCCACATACCTTTCTCTGAGAGCTTGGGAAAGGCATTCCCCACTGAGGGCTACCATGCAAATAAAGAATCCTGTTCCAGTGTTCACTTTCTTTTCTGTTTTTATTTTTGTTGGTTGGGGGCGTGGGGTTTTTTTGTGGTGTTGTGTTTGGTAATAAATACATACACCATCTGTGTCTAGGACAGAGGGTAATAAAACAAACAAACAAACAAAAATCTGATGGTTATGAAGTGTTGGTGCAAATGGACACCATTGTCCCGGAGGCAAGAACTGTTCTTCAACATGCTCTTAAAACTAATGAGTATGTCTAAAACACTAGATAAAAAATGCCAAGGAAAAAGCTTGAACACCAAAACCCTGATTGTTCATACTACTTATTTATTAACTTTCTCTCTGACCCTATTTTGGAACATATGAAGTGACTTATTTCCAGAAATATCTTCTAAAAATGGGTCTTGCCTTAAGCAATGTGGTATAAAGCTGCCTGATTAAGAAACAGGGATAAATTTCTGATCTTTTATTTAGCAGGCTTATCTAATGGGACCCTTACACTTACTGCCACCACCAAAATTGTTGATGTTGCTTTAATGCATACTCAGTTCCCACACTCTCTGTTTCTCATTCCAAGATACTCTGGAAAGTGATAGCTCTGCAGAAGAGGTGCACTGGTGCCAAAGACACTTCCTCAGTGCAAGATATGCTCACAGCTATTCTACAGGCAGCTGCTGAATACAGGAAGGAGAATTGCTATTGTTTATAATACTTTCTGCACAACTAAACAGGACTGTCATGCAACACAAGGAAAATAATTTTATTCCTATGGGATAAATTACTATCCTACAAGTACATTTTGGTAAGCAGCTACAAATTACTGTAATCTCTTCTGCCCTATAAACTCAGACACCTAGAAATGTTTGAAATCTTACCAAAAATTTCCCTCCTATCAAACAGCCTAAGTGGGAATATTTCCAGAGGGTTTAATAGTGTTGTGATGACTCCTGATCCATGTCCAATCTACTACTATATATATATCATTAAAATGCTCCGAAGAAGCATTGTTTGTTTCTGTCTTTCTTTGCTTGCTTTTTAATGTTTATTGTATCTCTAGTTACAATGGCCCAGATCCAGCAAATAATTAGTTGCCTAATTTTTCTTTAATTTCTTAGCTTCCTATTGAAATAGTAGTTGAATTTGGGCCAAAAAAAGGTAATGTTTTACTTTAAAGGATGTTTTAATTTTTCTTTAATGTGTTTAAATATATTTATTTGTATATGGATATAAATATCTCTATCAATACAAAGAAATGGAGAAAAATGTAATTCTGCTGAAAATAAAATAAATCATCTTCATATAAATACCATCATTTAAATAAAAATAGGGTGGTTTTTTTTTAGCTTTTTCTGAATTAAAAATAAAAAATCAATATGCCATCAGAAACAGTTATCCTTCCAAGAGAATATAAATTATTTCTAGACTTTGGATAAGATAATTTTGAACCTTCAAATACCACTTTTTTCTGCATCATTTTGAAAGAAACAGCACTATTCAATTTCTGGAAGAAATCAAGAGAATGTTACTAATCAGTAACATTAACCTTAGATTTAATACTTTTAACTTTTTACATGTAATTAATTACTTAATCTAGAATGTGAATGTGTTTCTCATAAAGGTGGCTTGATGTCCTTCCATGAGAAGATGGCTATTATAAGCCTTCCATGTAAGAAGAAAAGGTAAAATATATTTAAAATCTTCAGCTGAGCACCTTTCTATATTCAGTTCAGTAGACTGATAGACTGACAGACAAATACGTTTTCTGAAGGTGTGATCTATTATGTTACCAACTCATAAGATCACAAAAGCACATCTGCTTTTTTGAACACTACTGATCTCAAGCAGAAGGCTATGCCTCTGTGCATTTGTATATGTACAGAGACATACTCCAAATGATTTATAAATCTATGGTCTGTCAGAGTTCCTGAAAAATTGATGTGAGATAAAATCTTCTTTCTTTTTTCCCCCTATAAATCAACCAAATTTGACCTGGTGCTGGAGACACACATAAAGAATATCTAGATAGACTAGTGACCAACTGAGACAGCAAAATGAAAAAGAGAAGCTTCAGTCCAGTTACAACTTCCAGCTGTGCCTACAGTAGAACTTATGGAAAGTTATAGAAAACAAAGTATATTATAGAATAACATCTTTTGTACTAGAAGATGACAAAATCCTGACAAGTGCTTCAAATCAATTTATTTTATATGGCAAAACTTGATGACGTAAGTTCACTTCAGATGTAATGTCAATGCAATAACAATATTTAAGCACTGATTAATATTACCTGTAAAATTACAATTCTGCCTGACCTATAAAAGTAAATTGTCTTTTTTATTCTACCCACACAGAAACACAGTGAAATGTATCCCATAGAATACGTAATGTCATAGCTATGGGGTAGAATTCTAAAATTCTAGAAATTTATCCAATAGTTTGTAGAGCTTCAACACATAAATAATTTAATAGATCAAAGAATACAGAAAATAATTAAATACATACAAGAAAACATGCCAGTGTTTTCAAACTCACATATTTAGATTTAGTTCCTATATTTTGATTATGTACTTAATTAAGGATATAGACCACAAAAAAATGAAGTCTATAACAGTACTCAGCTGAATCCAAATGGGTTTGGGCCTTCCAAAACATTAATCAGACATAACTTTCACTGAATCCAAGACAAGTGTCTTAATAACTCTAAAAGCCAAGCTATTTAACTACTTAAATGTTTGGTTTTGGGGTTTTTTGACTTTCAGTCACTAACAAGACATTCAGAATTTTCAAAGTTAATATTTTATTTTGTCTATGTATTTCCCTTCCCCTCCCCTTTTTCCTTCTATTCGCATATTTTACATACTTGTTTGTTTGCTTACATACTTTACAGACGTGCTTATAACAACATAATGAACCACCCTACCAATATAATTTTAATTTATTATACCAAAGGTTTTAGCATGTAAATTAAAGTAAAATGCATAGGAATTGAAATATTACTAACACAGTAAGGAAGATGTTATTTTATTAGATGAGAGAATGTAAAATCTGACTGGGTAATTAATGTTATCTACACAAAAAAGCTATAGAAAGTTGAGTGCTACATTCCACATCTTAAATGTTTGGGGGTTTGAGAATATTTGGATGAACTTATCAATCATAAAGGAAAATCTCTTAACAGTAGTATGTTTTCTTAAGCATAAATGGTGCAATTGAAAAAGTAGTTCCAGCAATATTTAACACTTTTGTAAAAGTGTCTTTAAAATGACTTCCATTAGAATTGCATATTTATTTTCTAATGAAATTAAATTTTTAACTTTTGTAATTTTCTAGGCTTTTTCAAGTATTTACATTTTCTTTGTTTCTGCCTAAGGCCAAACACTTTACGATTCAGTTTATGCACAGTCAAATGCAGAGATAGATACATTAAAATAGAGTGATGGGTTGCATACAGTGAAATATCACTTTTCTTCAATGACATTTTGATTTTCTTGAATCAGTAGACCATGAAAGTTCATTTTGACACATACTAGCTCAAGATAAAATCTCCTCCAGCTCTGTAATCATATATTTTAGTGTTTAGGCTACCAAAAAGAGAACTTACATTCTCATTCTATTTTGAAGACAAAAAAGCAATTTTGTGTTGAACCACAGGAGGTATAGTGAGGCCTGGGCATCAAACACAGTTGAACATAGGTGATTTGAATTCTTAGATAGGAAGGTACATGTGCAATATAGAAACAGGTCCTAAAAAAATTGAAAAAGGAATAAAACTGCTTGAGCTTGAGTACATAATCAGAAACCCACTGAAGTTTGTGAGATGCAATGTCAGCAGGGGAAAAAATAATTTGCTTTTCCACCTTCAGGATGGTTGGTGGAAAGGAACAGTTGTTGCTCCAAAAAGATGGAAAGATAATGAGAGGAAGAGCTGAGATGCTTAATTTAAGGGCATCAGAGAGGACATAATATCAGTGGTATATGAAGGAATTCAGATAAAATAAAGCCAGAGAATACTGAGATTTTTTCTTTTTTTTCTTTTTTTTAATTTAGAAAAACACAAATAAAACTTTCTTTTTTACAACTACTTTCCTGCAGCAAAAGTTGTAATGAAAAGTTGTAATGAAAAGAAAAAAACAAAATGAAGCAAACAAACAAAAAACCCACAAAGACACCCCCCCACACCCCCACACCCTGTTATCAACAGGAAATATAAATTTTATTCAATTCCAAGAGAAAACAGATGTGTGTTTCAATTAAATAGGATTGATGGATCATGGGTTAATTATTCATGCTGAAACTTGCATTAGGTTTGTCTTCAGCAAGGAAGTCAAGGGGAGGTTTTGAACAGCTAAGACTTCAGGATTTAGCCTGTGATGTTCAGTGCTTCCATTTACAAGTCAGAATGAGCCTGACACAAATCCAACAGTTTGCAGCATTTCATGATGCAGGATTGGGGCCTGATAATTAGGAAATATTCCAACATTTCAGCTCATTGTATAATAAATAGAATGAGATAATTCATATTACTGTTACTGAAACTCTGCATTCCAGTTATTGAGGTGAAAAAAATTATTAAGTTTTCTCACAAGATTTTTGTAATCTGACGTTATTCCTTCAGGGTATTTTAATAATTCAGGTTTTGTTCATTCCAGAAACTGGAAAGCAAAAGCAGTAACTGAAAGTTAACATCCAAAAAGTTAAATGAATTTTTTTTAAAGTTCAAATCTCTTAACATTAATCAAAAGGCTGGGTATCCTTCTCATGAGAAGTTCCACACTTTACAGTTGTAGTCACCTGAGCTACTTTTAGCCATCTAAAACTTAGTCTATAATAGTTGTCTATCTCCCTTTCTACCGTTGATGGAGAAAGATCAGTACATTTAGAATTTTCCTTTGTTCTCCTAAACCATTGTATTAGAACAGACAGACAGCCTATCCATTTATTTCTGGTGACTAAAGAAAGAGCCTGCATGATTAATTATCTTAAGCAGATAACTAGTTTTTAAAATGTTAGAAGTTGTCTAAAAACTCATGGAAGATATAACGATTTCTTGCCTAATTCTGAGTTTAAAACAGTTTTACCGTGCAGAGGTTCTGGATTTTTTTATTTGCAAGAATAGCTTTGTGAATCTGCAGCTTCCATAACTTTTAATACTCTAAAGTACAGAATTCATGATTTACCTTTTTAATGTGCTAGGCAATTTCAGGATTATATATCATTTCCAAAGTCTCTTCAGAATGATGACATGAGCACAAAGACTTAGTGTTTTCTGAATTGTGCTGTCCATTTTTGCTTCTCATCCTTCTGTTCCTGAAGGACTGCACCCTGTGGAAAGGACCCACTCTGGAGCAGTTCATGAAGAACTACAGCCCATGGGAAGGACTCACATTGGAGATGTTCATGGAGGACTGTCTCCTGTGGGAGGGACCCCATGCTGGAGCAGGGGAAGAGTGAGGAGTCCTCCCTGTGAGGAGGAAGGAGCAGAGGGCAGAGACAACGTGTGATGAACTGACCGGCCCCCTGCGCTGCTGTGGTGGGAGGAGGTAGAGAAAATTAGGAGTGAAGTTGAGCCCAGGAAGAAGGGAGGGGTGGGGGGAAGGTGTTTTAAGATTTAGTTTTTATTTCTCATTATCCTACTCTGATTTTGATTGGTAATAAAATTAAACTAATTTCCCCAAGTCAAGTCTGTTTTGCCTGTGATGGTAATTACTGAATGGTCTCCCCATCCTTATCTTGACCCACAAGCCTTTTGTTATATTTTCTCTCCCCTGTCCAGCTGAGGAGAGGGAGTGACTTTGCTGGGCACCTGGCGTCCAGTCAGGGTCAACCCTCCTCATCAGTCCTACAGGAATTTCTTACTTATTTGTCCTATGCCTAATCTATTTTTATAAATGAGAAAAAATAATTGGAATTATTAGAATAATTCATTTTAATGATTTTCTTCTTCAACAATTATGCTGAATTTTGATTTGAATATTTTTTTCTCAAATTTATTTTTATATGTGATGAGAATATAAACTTTCTGCAATGTCTAGATATTTACATTCACAATTAATAAAGGCCTCCTGGATGACAATTACTTCAAAATCACCAATCAAAACAATCTTTTTTTTTTTATCATTTCTGTACAAAAACCAAACACATTAAATCCTTTCAAATTTAACAGGTGATTACATTAAATTTTTCATTGCAACACCCTTCTTAATTGCTCACAAACCCCAATCTGCGAAAGCATGACTCATCCCTTACTAAACAACATTTCCCCAAAATGTGCATCCTTTTTGTGTGCACAGTGGGGAACGGGACCATAATAAAGATTTTGGTCCAATGCAGCTGCTAAATTATATTTAAGTTCAGACTGCTGTTCCTTGGCACTGTCTCATCCTACAGAAAAATCAGTGCTTTAGTATTTTAAAGAGATATGAAGCAAGAGGAGTATCAGGACACAAAAATAACCCTGAAAAGGTATACAATTTGCTTATGTAATTTATGATTCATTAAGACAAATTGTATAAAGTGCCACAGACAAGTAACAGAGAAGAGAGAATCCTGCCCTAATCCTGTAATTTCACTGCAGAACTTTTACAGTTGTAAAAGGTTTCCAGACTACTGTGATTTACATCCTGATGATAAGCCATTTCTTACCTACTATTTTGCTGGGTCAGTAGCAAAAGAATCAAAATAAGGTGGATGTTCAGATTTATACATTGAAAGGAAGCAGTTTTGGGCACTGCAAATGAGAGTCATACCGCCTAATTTTAACAATCTAAAACACAGGAATTTAATCTGAGCTTGTCATATAAATGACTATGAAAGAACATAAAGAGCTTCTCTAGGACAGAACATCTTAATTCTGCCAGGACAAACAGAATCACCAGCTTAAAATGCAGCCTTGAGGACTAACTTAGGATGGACATTTCATTGCATCCAAATTTCAACAAAACCTCGAAGGCAAGGAACAACACCAAATATTATGTTCAGTTTACATGTGCTAAAGAAATGTGGAGCCAAGAATTAATTGGTAATCTTATTAATTTTTAGCAATTCAATCAAGATATGTTACACTAAATCCAAATTATGCAATTATTAGAGCTTATAGAACTGATATGCACACATTTTCTATAATCTATATCTCTCTTTAATGTTTTGAGGTCTTTGCTGCAAAAAGTCTGATTAGAGGCTGTTCTTTTTTACAGGGGCACGATCATTTCCTACTCCTGCTGGCCACACTATTTCTGATACAAAACTAACCATCTTTTAGAAAATATCTCGTAAATTTTGAATGTGGTCTCTTCGATATTTTTCTTCATATTCATCAATCATTTTCAGTTCATTTAATTTAAAATAATACAGCAAATTGTATATGCCCTTTGCTGTCTTCATTTCTAATCATCAGAGATTCCTTGACTGATTAATTACTTTAAAATTAAAAAAAAAAAAAGTATGTTATAGGATAATTTAGAATTTTAGAGAGTTGCAATGAGAAGCTCATTTAGAGACTATGGCAATTTTTTTGTTTATCTGAAATAATGTATCTCAAATTATTATGATTTTTAAATCCATTCATGTATTATAATTACTTTCTGTCAAGAGGATATTTTGCTGTCAAGCAATTTAGAATAATCTTACAGAATATATAAAGACTAAATGGAGCATACAAATCTTTTCTGTATTATTCTGAAGTAATTAATACCACATTTGTTATTGCTACAATAATGAACATTCTTTTATTTTTAATCTCTCTGCAAACTTACTGAGGGTGC
>VZTQ01010229.1:0-33920 GCA_013400755.1 Pelecanoides urinatrix
GATTCTATGATTCTATGTTGGCTTAACGCCAAATTGAAAACTGCTTAATACATTATTTCCTATTTCATAATAATTAAGCACTAATTATTGTGAAAAAAACATTAAGGAAAATACTGTTAGCACCCTCTGAAGTCTTTGATAAGGCAATTTTACATTAGAAAAGCTCCAGAGCTTATCTAATCTGCTTTTCAACCTGAATTTGCCAATACTTGTACATACCTAGATGCACCAGCACTCTTACTGAATTCAAAGAAAATTGAGTAAGTATTTAAGGACTCTGCCAAGTAAAGGATATAGACGGATACTTATAAAGCCCATTTACTTTTCTGGATAGTCCACTGGCCCTGAGCATATAAGCAGTATTTGCTGGCTGAGAATTTGAGAACTGGCAATGAAAAATACGACTATTTGTGATGGCCCTGATCGTACAGGAAATTATGTATCTGTTTAATCACAAGCCTGCAAGAAGTTTCACAGATTTCAGGACAACTGCTGAATTTAAGTATATTCAACATTTGCAGGACTAGGATGAGCAGGAGTAACAACATTTTTAATGCAATATATACTAACCCACTTAATTCTGATAAAAACAACGAATACTGAAATCTCACAAAATGTTAATACGAAGACTAAATTGTACCTTTCAATTACATAAGATTCATGGACTTATTCAGTTTAAAACAAAAATTAACTCATACTATATCATAGCAGATCCTGTATTGCAAATTCAACTTTTCTATTTACTAAAATGATTTACATCTTAAACCATTATGACAGGTACATTGCAATCAATTATAGTCATATACCACTTTGAGCCTACCTTGATTGGCACAAACTCCCTAATAAAGCGGACTCCATGTTCTTCCATATATTCGCCAATTTTGTTTGCAATATCCTGGTCAAATCCTCTTAAGAGAATGGATCTCACCATCACAGTGACATCTAATCCAAGACCTGCAAGAAATCCTGCACATTCCAAAGCAACATAGGAAGCTCCAACCACCAGGGTCTTCCCTGGACAGTAAGGCAGAGAGAAAAGATCATCACTGGTAAAAAAAGAGGGGAAAAAAGAAAAGAAAGTTAGAGACAACCAGAAGATTGTATTGTGCTGTACATTTATCTAATTTCTTCTGTAAGAATAGGATTTTATTCCTCTTCCTGCTCACTAAAAAAACCCAACAATTTAAATTTTTGGAAATTCAGCTGGAATACAAGCTCAGTACATGACAGATTAAAAAGTTTTAATTAGGAGTACACACAAAGAAACAGTATGAAAATTCTGAATCACCACAAAAATTTTGAGGGTTTTTTTACAGAAACTTATGACAAATAGTTAAAAAGAGGTATGTCGTGTTTTTTTTTCCTCTGAATATTGCTTCAAATATTTTGCTGCAAATTTTAGCTCTTGAGAGCTAAAAGGAAGAGGAAGGGGTTCGGCTTTAAGATAAAAATACCATCTTCGCTTCTTTGAAGACTTATCCTTTTGCTAAAGCATTATACACAGTGCCAAATATACAGACACAACAAAACAAATTAATGCAAACCACAGTAACAGGCAGAAATAGAAGTAAGAAATTATGGAAAACATATTTATTTGCCTGCTTTCCATTTCTTTCAACTGCTTCATCAAGCTACGTCAGTTCTACCACACTTTGGACCTAGACTATAAAACCAGGGCTTCTCAAGGAAGCAGAGACTCGTGGAGGCATCACGCTTGCTCAGCAGAGACTTAGACAGAGTTTGGCAATGCAGTTCTCCAAAGATTTAAATCTAGAATAAGTGTCTCTCAGCTAACAACTGCAAACATCAAACAAAGATGCTCTCTGCAGACACTGTGGTGGAATAAAACGTGATTGTGTAATTAAAGGCTACATCATAGTTCCTATCCCCCAGGGAATCCAGTCAAGATTACACAGACAGCCTCAATCTGATAGTCTTTAACTCTGGCATTCCTGACTCTTCCACCTTAATGTTATTTTAAAGCATCACTTTACAGGCTGTATTATCTGTTACCTTTAATTTCACTACTACTTATTAGAGGGGAAACATACAAGATGGTGTTTTGGTTTCACTGGGATTGTACCAGTTATTTATTTCATTGCTATAGGTTTGCAAGCCTGTAATTCCAACCTCTGTTTCTACATTAAGTAACTTAAAAGTCACTCTGATATGAAAACCTATTTCATCTGCATATCACCTTTTTTTGTCAAAATTGTGCTAGAATTGCTTGGTCTTATCAATTAACCAGACATTTGAAACCGGTTTTCCCAAAAGTTGAATTAATTTCACTGAGTATCTGGAAAAAAATTGGGTTGAGTTTCAAGACTGCAACAATGCATGAAGACAGATACATTTCTACTGGCTTCACAACATCAACTGCTTTGCAACTCCCGCTTTCCGTGATATTTGAGCAGGAAGGTTTCTTCCAAGCAGACTGTGCTCTTCATCAGCAAAAAAACTTCAGTATGTCAACTGAAAGACCATAGGGAATAGAGAGGAAGTGGGTGTACTGGTAAGTGGGGCAGAGTTGATGAATTGATTTTATGATGGACATGCACATGATTTACGGTATTCTCAGTGACTGCTGTTATCAGTCAGAAACAGAACCATCCTAGCCAGCCACCCACAGTCCTGTGGTATCTGGTAGACGCCAATGTTTTTAAAATCTGTCCATAGCTATTCTCCTGTGCTTACTTCCCCCTAACAAAAAGTTACATAGAAAGAAAACAAGCAACCAAGCAGCCCTGCTCATGCTTCACCACTTTCTCTTACAGATGGTGAATGACTTCATATTCCTCCCTGGTTTTACCTGCTAATGCAGTATTCCTTGTCTCCAGGTATACCCAGGTAGCGTGGTCGTTCACCAGTGGCAATGAGAAATCTCTCAGCTGTGTACAGTTTCTCAACTCCTCTTTTATTTGTTGCCTGTGGACAAAGTATTAGTCCAAAGTGAGTATTTCGCAGTCCTACCAAGGGAAAAATTATTCTATCTGAAAAGCATCTCCATTCAGAAAGATCCAGCATACACAGCTAGGGATACCTTAACTGTGTGTGGTCCGACAAATTCTCCATATGCATTCTCAAATGTGACTTTCTTCTCTCTCAGTGCAACCCGATAGCCCCAGTTCAGTGAACCAATGTGATTCTGAACAGCTTCTGTCATAGTCATCCAGTTGTGTTTGACTGTTAGAAACAAAAGAGAAAGGTTCATCTTTCAGTCTGTGAGTTCTTCTTTTTCTATAGTGAACCTTGTATTCTCAGACAGATTTTTTCATGACCCAGTCACCTTTGTCTTATTCCTTTTTTATTCCAGGGTAACTCTACTGAAATTCAAAGAATTACATCAGCGTAGATGACATGAGAGGTCACAGTGGAACAGATATGACTTAAAACATGAAAATTTAGCCTTACTGCATTATCGATAGTCTTCTATTGACATGTGCTGTGACCAGATGACATTGCTCGACAAATGAAGACTATGCATCTCTGAGAGGGGCCTCTGCATGTTCCCCACCACAGGATTACACCCTAAATAAATTCCAATCCTATAACCATGCACATTAGAGCTAATATAAAGTAAAATTTGTCTTCTTACATAGTAGTGACAGAGACTGAGGGAAAGGAATCCTTGCCTGCAATTATGAGGAAGTTTCTAACAGGGGACATTTCTGGGGTATTCCTTTAGATGTTGTCTTACATTCAGAAATGGAGTAGTACCTTATTGCTTTTATTCACACAGCAATCTTACCAAATACTAACATAATCAGAAGCTATTAATAAACAGATCAAACACTGCAAGGCAATAAGCCCCGTGGCTTTAGACTTGAAAAGCACTTAAGTTTATGTGTAATCTCTCTGAAGGTGCCTCACATTGTTAAAGCCAGCACACGCTTAAGTGCAACAAGCACTTGATTGTGAAAAGAACCTCTGGATTTTCAGCACAAATGACAAAACTGAAAAAAAGTGTTCTCCTCCTTTACCTTCTTCCGTAAACTGCCATCCAAATTTGCGTGCATCTTGCAAGGCTTGTCCCAGTAAAGCTGCCTGGTGCATCAATTTTTTAGGTATACAGCCCACATTTACACATGTTCCTCCAAGACCTGAGAGAAAGGAACAGAACGTGTTTTTCACATCAGTGTGGCTGATCTCAAAGGAGAATCAGAGTCTCTGAGTAAAGCTCCTTTATAACAGGTTTGCAATGAAGAGAAATTTACCCCATGAATTTCCCAGAGGCGTAGGCATGACAAAGTCCAGCACCATCACTTTCTTTTCATATTTGGCAGCCTCCTGCAAAACAAATTAAATAAGAGACGTATCTAAATATTAGAGGTTAAATTTGGAGTAGATGATAACATCATGCATTGCTGAAAAGCTTTGTGACTTTTAATTAAGTAATAATGAATGATTTGCAAGGCAACAGCCAGACAGTCATTCATCTTCTGAATTAATCTGTGCACTCAGTAGGAAAAAAAGATGAAAAATATATGCATCCATCCTGCTACACAACAGCACGGCACCAGCCGATACACAGAAGACTCTGGGAGTCAAACCTTCTCTTCTCTCCTCCATCCCATCAGTTTGTTCACACTATTTCCCAATATGCCATTTACTTTTAACATATTTAAAAAATTCTTCATTCATCCAGTTTTCACTTCAAAGATGGTTTCTCAAACATTTGTTTGAAACCACATCACACAATGACATAAACAGTCATGTGGCCAAGCATCACAACTGTGCTTATCTTTTTTCTTGTAGTGGAAGGGAACGCTCAATTTTGAGTACAACCTGTAGTTGTCAGGATCAGCTCTTGCTCTTCAAGCTAGTCAACCTGTGGCAAGTTGACTTTACTATCAGGATGTGCAGATGTCATCCAGACTGGAAAAGTGATGGTTTATTTAATGATATTTCCCCTGAGCAGTTTCATTAGCAGATATACAATCAATGTGTGTAAATGATGCTGAGAACTGGAATTTCTACACTGATTCCATTGTTCTCTTTGTGCTTTTTAAGAAAAAGGCAAAAATTGATGGCAATAACTGGTACCAGAGAAAAACACTTAAGTAAGCACTACATAGCTGAGAAACAACAACAGATTCCCCTATGAGATGCAGCAAAATAACTTTGATACTTGGAGTAATCACAACTGTGCTGCATTATGTGATGAGTTCTTAGACATGTAAGCAATAATAACTATAGGCACAGGATATCACCCCAAGGCCTTGGGTTTTGTTTGGGAGGAGCTGGGCAGCCTTCAGCATTATGTTACCAGTAATACTTGTTAATCCAAATAGCTGACAATCAGAATTTCATTTTTAAATGTATCTTACTTCATGCAAAATACAAATCATATTTCAAACAACGCAGGCTGTAGACATCTTTGGAAAATACTAGTGTACTGGATTTTTGCTTCCAATAAAGGTCAATGTCGGCCAAGAAGTTAATTTCTATCCATTAGTAGCACTGCTGAGAAAGCTCCTCAGAAAGGTGCTTAGGGACTGAGATATGTTATTAATGCTCTTTTTTAATGATAACTCTTATACACAGCTCTAAAGAGCTTTACTAGTGTTAGCTAACTAGAATGCATGGATTCCCAAGCTTACACTCAGCTATACACTCACATAACACAGCACAGCATTGCGTCGCCACCTTGATAGAGATCACAAACAGATATAACCACTTCTGCAGAGTGATATGCCCACAGTAACAAAACCTGCCCCGCAGGGTTTCAAATCTTACTGGGTTCACTGCAGTGCTGCATGAACACAACAAGGCTGCTTAGGGCCGGAGCTGCTCCATGTGAGCTGATAGAGGTGGCTTGGCACTTTGGTCTGGGTCTGCGGTTGGGTTGCACAGAGTCCATTTGGCAGCGTTTGCACTCACCGTGGAGACATGCCTCCAAAATAACAAGCTCTGAGCACAATATAGAGAGGAAAAGGATGATGGGCACCCAAAGCTGCATGTGTCATAGCGAAAAGCACGCATTTAATCAACCTAGTTAAACTGCTGCAAACCTGAGTGTAGATATTTGGAACTTGGCGTAAAAGCTGTGTAGGGTTTTTTTTTCCTTTTGTTTTGTTTTGCCTTTTAAAGCACTGTTTGTTAATTCACTAAGAAAATTGAATAATCTAAGTATAAGTCAGAAGTTTACCGGTGTGAAACAGTTTCACTTCAACTTCATGAAACTGATTTGAAATACACATATTACTACTAGTAGTGATGTTGACTTTATTGATCTACCATCTTCCGCTCTACTCTAGAATCAATTGAGAACACTAAGAAGCAATATACCTTATACACTGAATTGAAGGAATAAGGCAATTTATCTTCCTAGCCACACACCTTTTCTGTCCCACAGCCGAAAAATGATGCAATAAACATCACTGCTGTAGCTTATGTATATGTGTAGCTTATGTACCTAGCATATGTATACAACAAAGCAGAGCAGCCTCCTTATGGAAATTTCAACAGATGGCTTTTTATTACTATGAACTGTTTCTGCATTACTGCAAGCTCCCTTTTATTCATTACTCTCTTCTGTCCTAAAACATGCCCTAAAACATTTTCATCCTTTGAAAACCAGTGTCTGCTTCTCTTTGTGGATTCTCAGAATTTTTATAGATCTGATCTTATCTTCCATCCTACGCCATGACAATAGTGCCCCCATCTATGGGAAAGCAGAAAACTACTGAAATAGATTATGGACATATGGCACATTACAATCCACCACTCAGCACTGCACTCTTCCATTATAACAGAAGTTCTTCTAAGGAGCCAATGCTATACTGAAATATTTTCTCCTCATTTTCTTTCACTCCTCAGTGGCCTCCTTCACTTCTCGAGAACAAAAGAAATGCTTCCTGTCTGGAGGAATAATCCAGCTCCAGGTCTTGAGCAACGAAATAGTTTTATTTCTAAGAATGCTCAATTCACTTCTAAATAGTTAATTCTACCACAGCGAGAAGATGCAAAATGTGCCTAACTACTGATGAAAAGGAGAGTTACTGACTTACATTAAATTTCAGCGAGTTTCAAATATTTGAGAAAATGACAACTCTAATAGCTGGTATATTCTGCACCGCTGTGGATTCTTTTAATTAATTCTAGATATGCTTCTAAAAGCAATATCTTAATCAAAAATCATAAATTATTTGGCTACAGGCAGGAAGTACCACACCCTAGAAATGAAGGGTGAGATCCTAATTCTACTTAAGTATAAGCAAAAATCTCCATTTATGCAACTATATTAAGCTCACAAATACAACATCACCCCCATTGTCAAGAATTAAAACATATGCCACTATTTCTGAACAGATATTACTTTCAGAAAAAACTAGAAACCTCCCGATGTTAATTTTGAATAGTTTTAAAAACTTTTTCAATTACAAGTTGAATTTTAATTCAACTACTAATAAACACTGTTGAGATATCTACCTGCTGTTTTCCAACAGCATCATCTCCCATTAGTGGGGATACAGAGGAACCAAGTTTCATTCTGTTAAGAAGTATATAATGACATTTTTATGTTTTTCTTCTTCAGAACATAAGGAAAAGAATATTGTATAACTGGGGCTAACCTCAAAAGAAATCCCACTGATCAGGCAGAAATGTTATACCCCTACAGTGTTAAAGACACCCGGATCCAAGACGTTGAGGATGTCACCCACCTACTTACAAGGAAAGTATAAATCTGTATTTTCTCTCTCATACCTTGGCAGCTGCCAGACCACCTGAGCCCCCACCAATGACAATGAGATCATAGTCGTAGGAATGCAGAACCGGCGTATGCCTGTTCATTTCCAGCAGTTTCTGAGGGTTGTCTTCCTTATGTGCCTGAACAGAGAAAATGAAAAGGATTAGAGAACACTGAAACATTACCCATAGTGCTCAAAAATTAGTATTTTCAGCAGCAAAAATTGTGATAAGGGAACGTAAGTGCATCTGGATTTTCTGAGCTCTGCTTTTAATTAGCTTTTTAAAATTTCATCTTCTTAATCCATCCCTGAATAACTCAGTACCTATTAGATATGGAACTACGAATCTTCTTGTTCGTTGGAGCCGTGGGTTTCCTTGCAGAGCTTAGTTTTGCACATCAACGCCACTCCAGTGCCTCCTCATACTGTGTACTCCAGGATGAGATACATACCTACTGACACAGGCTTTCCATTAATTTCTTTTATTCTTTTCATCTGCCCTGGACTTTCCTAATTAGTGTTTTTCCCCTCCTCCTGCATATATTAGTAGGAAAATGCAACAACCATATACAACATTGTAAAAATCTGCAATTACCAGCCTTACCAACTGAATGAACAGAACTGAACGAAGAAAACAATTTCTGAAAACTACATTTTTGTAACATGCCTGTGTTTATTTTTGCTTTGGTTTAGCATTGTAACTAACTTTGGAGTCAAATGGGTCAAGTGTGATCACTAAGTTTCACGAGAGATTCAAAGTTTTTTGATGAGATGACTACTACCACAGAAAAACCACCCTTAAATCCTAAAATGCATTTTGATAGCTATATGCCACAAAGAACATTGCATTGTCTTCATATACTCTTTCTAAAATGAGCCTTTGTACTTAATTTACAAAGCTCCAATTTATCAGGGCTTCAGACTTTCAAGCCTTTGGAGTTGCTGGCAACAAGATCTGGAGTCAGTGAACATCACACTCCTCAGCTGATGTAAAATCAGTGAGTATCAACTAAAGTCAAGATAAAACTTTTAAGACTAAAAAAGTAAATAAAGAAACCCATACTTAGACACTTTACAAATCTGCTTCAAGTGTTTCTACCTGCCTAACTAGGCAGTCGATTCAGTACTACTGGAATAGTCATAGTAAATAAAAGGAAAGAAAAAAAGCCAAAGAAGTTTCCCCTCTCTTTTCATCTTAATTTTGCTTTGCATTAAGCAGCCCTTTGTGCTTAAACTGTCGCCTTCCTCTGGGGTTAGATTATTCCCTCTCTGTAAGTATAACTGTGTCTACACTAGCGACTGCTGCCAGTGCAGCCGTATCACTGACAAAAATCCCCTATCCCTCCAGCAAATTACATAGCAATGTCAGCAGAAATTCAGACTGTGCATCTGCCTGTAGAAAGTTACATTTCAGTAGTCTTTTATAACCCTGGGTAGCATGTTAACAGTAGAAACAAAACCTAGACAACACCTGTGGCTGTTGCGAAGACGTCCAAAAATACCACGTCTTCCTTCCTCTTCTTTTCCCACTCTGCCATCCCAACTTATAACCCTGTCACTAAATCTAGTTTGCACTTAGTTCACCTTTTTTCTGTTTTTCTAACATGGCTATTGGCCAGGCTCAAACTTCCTACTGTAATCAGAGTAAGTGTGAGAAAGGAGCATACGTTGTATTATAATATGCAGTTTCACTTTATTCATATTCAGGGACATAAACCAGAGAAAGTGTGCCATTCTTTTCCAAAGCTCACCTTCTTGTTTGCTCAGTGGCAACAGGATGGTGCAAAGCTTAAGGGCAGATTCAGACTAACTCCCACAACAGTCATCAGACCCAATCACCAAGAATGGTATCTCTCTGATACATATAGAGCATAAAGAAACCACAATACGTACTTAGGAAATTTGTTTAGATCACTACTTATATCATGCTACTTTTTTTTTTCTTTTAGGAAAAATGATATATATTTTCCCATGTGGATTAAGAAACTTCAGCTTTTATTCCATCAATGGTTCCCTACTGTTTGGTTCATTTTTCGTCAGTTCTTCACAATCATTCTTCATGAAAACATATTAAAAGTTTAGATCAGACAAAGTAGATTACAACCTTCCCCTCTGAAACCATCTCCTATAACCCTGCTCCAAAGCAGCCAGGATCTTGTCAAGCTCTGCTTCCCATTTACCAAGGGAACTTGTTCATGACCGTGAATCAGGACTATGATCCCATCCAGAGAACAGATCTCCTTCATTCTTCTCCCAAGAACTACAATTTTTAAAAGAAAGCCTACATTCTTATCACTTTTTCAATGTCAAAACTAAATTATAGAGTTTAAAATGTATCTTCCCCTACCTTTAAAGTTTTCTCATGACCTCCTATTTGCTTCTCCTGTACAAAACCAACTGGCTGTGAAGTTTCTGCTGTTACTTCGCACTGCCCTTCTTGCAGCTTCTGTGCTCCCTCTGTGAAATAAAGGATAAAATAACGTAGTGTCTAGAGAGACCTCCTTTATGAAGGCTGCGTTCCTCAAGCGAAATTGTCTGAGGGAGTGGCCTTGCGGCTTCACTGCTTCCTCATCAGCGGCATGCCTGTCTCAGGGGAGCACTTCCTAAGGCAACTGATGAGTCATTTGCAACGTTAGGATGACTTGCTATATTTTTCTTTTTAATAAAATCCCATACGAGAGTTGGCTGGGATTTCAGGACTTTTTGCCAATCTAACAGTATGCTTGGAACAAAGCAAGGAAATAAGATTTGCTGTGGCTAAGCCTGAAACTTCAGTCTTAAAGGAAAATGATGATTTTTACCTTTCTTGCCCAGAAAGTGATTTTCTTGTGCTGATGTGCTTTCATTTTTTTCAGTCTCGTACTTTTTAAACTGAATTAACAGTTTTTATTTTTCTCCTGCAATTAGTTCCCTGGAAACTTCTTTCAGTTCAATTTATTGATATAATTGTTTTTTCCAGGCAACTCTCCCCCTGCAAGTAATTTCTGCAATATGGTATTGTTCATACTATGAAATCCTCTAAATAAATGTATTCAAAAGTCTGGAAAAGATCTGTTTGCCCACTAGTCATAACTGACTTTATATATATATATTGGAGATACATATACCTCCAGTAGAAAAGGTTAAGCATATTAGTGGAAAAGAAAATATTAACATCTTTACACATGGTGATACTTTATTTGATATGGCATGGAAAAAGAAAAAGAAGAAAATCTAATACTTGATTGGAATGTATTATCAGCTCTGCCTTCCTCCACATAACTCTGAGTTACGTTAAGCTTAATTTCCAATAAATGGGTCAGTACACACTTGTTTGTACTTAATCACATACATACTTTGCACTGCACAACCAGCATTAATTAGCAAACTCTGACACATGCCCATACTTAGACAAACAGCCATACTGAATGCGTATACATTCCTTGGGCACTGGGCCCACAAATCTGCAGAGCATTCATACACACATGCACAGAAATGCAAAAAAGTAGTCATTGAAAATTGGTCTGCAATCTTGTCATCTCGGTTTTCTTCTCTGAAACTTGGTGATAAAATTCCTTTATCTCACAAAGGTATTGGGAGGAGTACTTTGCTGATGTTGGTAAAGGGGTTTAAAGATCAGAACTGTCATGTAATAGTTAATAGCGATATTAGTGATGGATAACACTTGGCCTAGCTCACTTGGGGAAAGAATGCAGGAATTCATCTGTGTGTATACACACGCACCTGGGATAAGCAAGAACACAGGTTTTGAACAGTGGTCACAATCTGCACAAAGAAGAAATTTTTCTTCAATGTATTATCAAAGCTACAGTCCTGCGGGTACCTGAGGCAACTAAAGCCTTATATTTCATTCCTATAACGAGTTTGGACAACCTCGGGAATGTTCATGTAAAACTGTATCTTCAATGAGATAAAAATCTAGCCATTAGACAACACAGGCATTTATATAAACACTTCTAATTATTTTCAGGTAGATCTGTGCGAGAGGTGCCTAGTTTTAGCAATAGCCCCAAACCCCAAAGGCAACTATAACCTCTGGCAGAGACTTGAAAGAGTCTGTATGCAGCTGCTGCTGCTGCTGCTGCTGGGGGCCTCTCCCTCGTCGCTTTGGGCAACCTGCCACAGGCAGGATGACAAAGCAAAAAATGCTCTGTGCGTCACGTGCTTGCTCTCCGTAAAATTCCATCCATTAACGGCAATTACAATAACCCACGGTTCTGCTGAATCGATACTTTCAACCAGCAGATACCTTTTTGCAGAGCGAGACTGCTAAGGAGAACCTGGACCACCCAGCCATTATGGATAGTCCTCAGAGATGTAGTGGTGAGGACTACTCTCTTTGCCCACAAGCATCCGCATTACTTCACCAAGTCTGTAGCAACTCACAGCCATTGCAGGAAGATCCAGTGAGGCTCTTACCCTGCACTACCACTATCTTTGGTTTTTGTTAGTCCCAATCTAGAAGATGGTGGCTGTTGAGTGCTACCTCCCCTATGACCTCCCAAGTGCTCCTTCACATGGGATGAACCAGTCTAACAAATCATTACTATCAAAAGGAACAAATCTACTCTCTTCCACCACACTGTTTTTTTCTTCTTCTTGTGGACAAAATACCCTGTCTACTTGGCACCAGCTTTGGCAGCCAACAGACCCTTACATGAGCTAAATCAACTCACTAACCTAGCTGAAAAGTAGCACAGGAGAGGAAAAGACGTGGACAGTTTCCCACCTAACAAGTTCAGCCAGCTCAGAGAAGGATCCCATGAGCACTGCTCCCGGTGCCAGGCAGAAGGCATATCCATGCAGACCAGGGTGAAGGAAGAGGAGGCAGCAACATTCCTCTCCCTGGTGGCAGCAGAACTGCAGTATTTGCTCAGCAGCTTATTAAACCAGCCAAACCCCCATCTTTTTAGCATTTACCTGAATCCATTTCTGAAGCAGACTACACTAAGCCTCACTGCCATTTCTTGAGCAGAGCGAAAAAACCCAAAAGCCAAACAGGGAAACAAATATGGTGTTTTAAATCTACACCTTTCCTGACTGGGAGTGAGCTTCCTCATGAACCAAAGTCCTCCCTGGTACCGAGGCCTCTGAACTTTCGACTATCAGTTGTGTAACTTCTGGCAGGGTTGAAAAAAGGCACGACTGGTTTCAGAAGGCCTTGACCAGGCAGGAACATGACCAGCCCAACACAACAGCCTGGATCAGCTTCGTGAGCAGAACTGCTCCAGGGTAAGAATCACCTTACTCTGCAAAAGCGTCCACCCAGGATCCAACGGGCTGCCGAGGCAAGACGTGGGGACCTGCGGAAAGCACCTGATCTTCAACTGCTCGCCATGAAAGTCTGTAAGTGGCACTTCAAGGCAAAGGTCTTCGCTGATTTACCTAGATATTCTGTATCACACTGCAGGATGTTATCAACAAGAATGAGCTTCACATTTTTGACAAACAATGTAATCAAAAAATAGCTGTCTCTTCTCCAGTAGTTCAGCCTCATCTTCAGGCATCTGAGAAGTAAAGGCTATTTCATATGACAATAAACATTTATCTTACACTCAAGTTAGTTTTTTGGTGGAGAAAGTTTCAGCTCTTCCTTCTCCCACTTTTGTTCATTTCTGCCCTTTCAACACAGGTCACTACCTCCTCCATTGTGTAAACTCAAACATTTGGAAGTGATAGTAAAAGAGCCATTATACCATCCAGATTACAACAAGAGAAAAAACCCAAGCCTTTAAAATACACGCCTCCAGCCTGGATCATATCACAGGTCCACACCAAGAGACTGCCTTGCTATCAGCTGAACTGACTAGACTGCGAAGGAATGGAAACCTGGGGCAGGACGCAGAGAAAGTGCCTTTGCCCGTAGAAGAATCCCAACGCACCCGCACTTCCCAGAGAGCCAGGATCAGTGGGTGGAAAATTAAAAAATACTACTTAGAAACTGTACTTTGATGAGCAGATATAAGATAGACCTTCAACCTACCTCACACACTTTATTTTTTTACTATGACAGAGACACCATGCAGCCTTACAGTTAATCAAGAGAAGCAACGGAGCTGGCTGTTGTAGATGTGTCGGGGCTTGCTTAGATAAGGGCTGCATGAGCTGTGCTCTAGTGATCCTGGCCAAGAACCACTGGTACCTTTGACAGGATAAATTAGCACAGCCCTGTGCCTATTCTCTTTCTTTCCAAGTGCTGATTCAGCACTTGGCTGCCCTGTCAGAGGAAGTATAAAGATAGCTTAGAGGTACATTTGCCTCCCCACCTGAACTCTGCCAAAGTCTGAACCCATAACAAGTCAGTAATGTTAAGACAGGCCAACCCAACGTTATTTACTCACACTCAATTCAGTGCTCACTGACAAGCACTGTTAATCAAGAGTGAACCACTGATGTCCCATGAATGCTACTTCTGAAGGCTGGTATATGTGAGCCTTGAATCCTGCTGTCTACACTCAGGACCAAGATACACTTTACAACCAATTACACGTACCTCTAGCCTTGTCTGAAATGAGCTACTCGCCCTTAACTATGTGTAAAGCACTATGTGTGATCACTGCACAGAAATTATATAGCTAGAGTAAAATCTTTACTTTTCCTCCTAAGTGTCAAATATTAGGAAAACAAAACCCAGAAGGTGAAAAAACCCTCCCTCAGAGCATCTTTTGCACCTACTTATATAAGCAGAAGCTTGCTACAGTTGTATATACTCCCCATGGTTTGTAATTTCAGCCTGCAAGGAAAAAGTTCCATGGTGCGTGGAACAACACCAAAACACTTCACCAATACCTCAAAACCATGCATCCTTCCCAGGGCTAAAGGCTGTTTTTTCTCAAAGAATCTCACTGTCTGCGTATGCAGGCACTGAGGAAGAAGTTCAGAAAGATTGAGCTATGCACTCAGCCCTTAAGACTGCTTGCTCGCTTATCTGTCTGGTGCAGTTCAAGTGAAAAACAAAGAACTTCTGGGCATTTGAATAGCTCCTTCACCTGCAGAGTGCACAAACATTAACAGATAAGACTGAACAGTGAAATCACTTTGATCCTTTTCTCCCTGGATCACAGGTCTGTTTTCTTACCTGCTGGCTTCCCACATGTGCAGTCTTCATGCAGCACAAAGAAAGTACCATATGCATAAACACAGAAAATAGCTTTGATGATCCTCTGGTTCTGCCAGTGACTTGCTTGACATATTGCTGAAATGTCCAAAAGGTGTTTAAGTGTTTGAAATGACTGTGATAGGAAGCATCCCATCACAAAGCAGATGCACAGGTTTTCTTGGCTTTACGCTCTCTCCATGTCTGACCAAGAAGCCCTTAAAACCATTGGTGAGAGTTACTTCATTACGTTATTGCATTTTTCTTAGCAATCCCTGTTGATATAAACGAGAGCTGATCCAACAAGAGCTGAGCCCTAACTTCACTAAGACACTGGTTGTGTAATCTGGCTCACTGATGTCCTTTTCTACACTCATTTCCCTAAGCCTACCGAATTCATGAACAAATGTGAACAGGGTGTTTCATACAAAGTTTGATTCTGACTCGCTCTCAAATTCAAAACCCACCAAGCTTCAAGACTGACAAGTAAAAGAAAAAAGTGCATTTTCCTAAGAAATTGGAAGTTTTCCGAACTATGTTATCGCTTATATTTTTTCAGTGTGTTTCTGCAAAGTGCTTTAGTTTTCATTGTATTCTTGTTAATCTGCTTTTCATATCTAAGAGCTTAAGACTTCTTCCATTTAAATAAAGCACAGCTTGAAGGGCATCAAGACATAATGTGGAATAACTTAACTTTACACTTAGTTGAAACAGGGTACATGAACAGAAACTGGGGGGGCTCTACTCTGGCACGGATTTCTGTTAACAGAGTCCTGGCCTGTAGTCTGTAGTGTTACTCCAAAACACCCATCTCCTTCATGAAAACATAACTTTTTTTTTACCACAACTATTTGAGTATAAAAGGCATTTAAAAGCATTTTCATAAGTGACAAAACATGTAGATACAAGTTTTCTTCCAGGAACTTTTCAACCTAAATGTTAAGTTCTCTAAGCCAGAGGAGAAAAAGCCTCATCATTCTCAGCAAATCAAATGCAGTTAACATATGAAAAAGGCAGAAAATAACAGAAAGCTTCACAGTCTTCTCAAAGGACAATAAAAATCTACTGAGAACTTTTAATCTAGCCTCTACATAGCAGGGCAGGAATTACAAAACCAAGACAAGCCAAAGAAGAAATACTGACGGAGGAATGATGAATGCCAGATCAAATGAAAGACAAACTTGCAAGTGACATCTATCTGAGGGCCTCATTCAAAGCTCGCTATACCCAATGGAAAAGCTCCCACCCAAACAAAGGCCTTAAGTGACAAAATTTGCCCCTTTCCGCTCAATTTTCTAATGAACATCTGAGGACTGACTCAGCAACACCCTCCAATCTGCTTTTCACTCAAGATGGGTCAGCACTGTGTTTTGAGGGCTGCAATCCACCACCTTTGCATCCAAGAAGAATGAGAAGAGTTGCTAACGTAGGGCAAGAAGCTCAACACTAAAATACCTCCTTCTCAGCCTCTACACAACCAGGCACTCAAGCTCATAACCTGTCACATCTTGACAGTCTGCAAAAGGGGTTCTGAAATTGGCCTCAGTTCCCAGTTCCTAGCAAAAGAAGTAATTCCTACTTCCAGGCATTTATTTTCCTTTTGCTCTTCTAAGTACCATGCAGCTACCATAAAAGTCCAACCATAATATGAAAAAGTATTTTACTTTACTGATTTCAACAGGGACGTCATTGTACTCCTTGGCTTGTTATGAAAAGTCCTACAAGACATGTTTCTGCCATAATAATTATGGAACTTGAAACCCCACTGCAACAAGACCCGGGCTTTCACACAGACTTTCCCAGTAATGCTCTCACCACCAAAGTCCTTAACAGTATCAGGCAATTGGTATTTGCCCTAGAAAGTCTTCAGCCTTTACTCTTTTCTTATGCAATTGTTTACAGTAAACCATCTAGGAATTAGCCAGGTTGCTCTAATTAGCACTAATAGGGATGTTTTCTGTGAGCATAATATCACATGCTGACCTCAAATATTTCTAAAATATTTCTCTTCCTTAGTAAAAAGGCAGGTAATGCTAAATTAATTAGGTATCTTTGACCACTTCCATCTTCCATTTTATTTCATTGTGAACTAAATTAACTAGATTATGAAAAACAATATAAAGCTTCTCTGCCTCTGGAACTGTAGCAAAAGCTGTAACATCTCATATAAAGATTTATATGCAATCTTTATGGAAAACAATCTTACAATCTACAATTTTAACATGGATTTTTGTCTATTCCCTTCAAAAGTCACTGTTGCTTTCGGATTTACTCATATTAGTTTAATGCTTTGTCTAATCCAAATCAAAAGAAAGGAAGCTGATTTCTGGTATGACTACCTGTAGGTGTATCATGCTCACAGTGCCATCCATACTGGCTCACCCTTCATTTGGGATGACCTGAAAAAGCTGAGCTTCCTGATTTTTTTTCTTGAAATTCCTGTGGCCAACACAAACCTGTGGCTCCCACAAACTGTGATTAATACTCTCATGCTACTTTATTTTTTTCTGGTCAGTAAATAAACAACTGTCTGACAAGAGGAGGAAGTACCACCAACCACACCTGAACAAGTGTGGCACCTGAGGCACAGAGAGGTGAAAGAGTACTCAGCAGGGCTGGAACAGGATCTCCTGGTGCTGGTGCCATTCATTAGTCCCTACTGTCGTCCGCCATGCCTTTATTGTCTCCACCACAACTAATGCCATTTATTCATTCCCACACGTCTCTTTGTCATCAGGGTTGCATCTGAGTCACAGAGAACACAAAAAAACGGTGGAAAACAGCGCTCACACAATCAGGTTTTTTGTCAAACAAGCCAGTATTAAAAGTGAACATGTTTAAAGGAAAACAAGCTTTCTGCAGGCGATCTCCCAGAATGGGCATGAAGTTTAACGCAGGTACTGCACCGTGGAAAGTACTTGGGTACTTGGCTCAGATGCCTGTGATTTTTTTTTTACCACAAGTAGGGCTTTTTTAAGAGGAGGGGAAGAACCCCTTATTTTAGTCCGCAGTAATCAAAGTTCCTTGTCTTTGAAAAAGAAAAGGACTTGGGTGGAACAATTTAATCTTGCTTGTAGCAGCCCAGCAAACAATGACATAGCATTTTTATGAAGTGAGCGAACCAGGATAACCTAACAGGTCATCGCCCTCCAAAACTGTCTTGCCACCTAAGTGATACGACAAACCAAATCAGATTGGTTTGTCATATCACTTAGGTGGCAAGACAGTTTTGGAGGGCAATGACCTGCGTACAGGTTCTGACACAGGTCTATCTGGAAACGGTTGTGAAAGATGGGTGGAAAACAGTAAATACGTTACACTTTTGTGAGCTAGAATTACAGAGACATGCTTGCTTTGTGTCAGGCTGTGCAAACACTGGAGGAGTTAAGGAAGTTAACTTCCCACCATACTGGGGATGCAATGCCAGGACACAGGCAAGGTGACCGTGCCAAACAACACTTTCTTCTCGGAGCAGCTGACCCAACAAGTAAAACAGGCAAGTTTGCTAGAATAGAGGATGAAATGAGATGATATCTCAGTTCACTAAGTAAAACAAGTTCATTAGCAGATTCTTAAGAAAAGCTTAGGACTAGACTAAGCTAATATTATTTTCCATGGAAACAGAGGTATTTGCATACTTTACTTACTTCCTCCCTTATACAAATATAAGTGCTAAGTCAGATAGTGTTGTAACAGCCAAAAATTACGGGGGGTCACACAGTTCCACAGGGTTTGCCATAGATTAGTCCAACTACATAGTCAACAGTGCAAGGCACAGACAGCACATACAGGAAAGGCAATATGCTAAGGAAAGCAACAGCTGTGACCTTTTTGGAAGAAAAATGGAGGGTAAAACCAAGCTGAAGAGGAGGAAAAAGAGATGGTATCATATATAGCTTGGCAAGTTAGAGGATGGCTCTGTGAGGAAGACCTACAATGTAACACCACATTCAAAAAAGGAATTAACTGAAAAGTATGGACAAGGAAAAAACCTGAACGAGCACTGAAAAAGAATATCACAGGAAATACATGAGTCAAGATGCTACAGACTGGAAGGCAGCTGCATTACAACAGGCAGATATAAAAAAACAGATATCAAAAACAGAGGAGGCATCAAAGATAAAACTTTCTCAGGAGATAGCAGTGGTGAAGTGCACTCACTTTAAACCAGCGGAAAAAAGAGAGTAAGTTACCAATTCAGCATACTGAATAAGCCAAAGTACACGATTTTATCTGGTATTTGTTTGGTTTTCTGCAAGTACAACCAAAAAGATAGCAAGACACCCTACCAAAGGATGTCCAAGATGGGCTTAATGGAGGAACAACCTTCAGACAGGAACAAGCAGTGAAGTTTTATCTCCAAGGAAGTCTTGAGAAACCATAACAGTGGACTGGAAAAAAGGGGACCAGTATCATACATTGTGAGGGCCAAGTACTGTTCCTGTTCACAGCAGAAATCAGAGGGATAGCATAACTGTAAACAAGGGTAGAGGAAGAACATGGGCAACCATGACACCACCTCCAGGAGTCAAGTCCACTCTACTCTTCTCCACAAAGAGTGCTATGACACATCTGTTATTGTTACACCTGAGCAGTTCACGTGTAAATTATATGGTCAAAACATTTGCAGGAAATACTGCAAAAAAAAAAAAATTTGGGGCCTCATTACTCACACACTCACCACATGTAAATGTCAATGCAATTTAATCACCATCAGTGTTTGTACTCCAGCATAGAACTAAGACCACCAAAGTGGATCCCCTGTTATTCTACCTCACATTTATGCTATATTCAGAGGCTCTCATATTAGCACTAAAAATGAGAAACAATGATTTTAACAATACTTTGTTAATTCACTTTGTTGAATCCAACCGAAATTTCATTCCAAGTCTATTATAACTTTCCAGGTCCACCAGTGGCCGTGTGCCATGCCCTGAGTGCACAGTCCTGAAAGGAGCTGAGCAACTTCAACTTACATGAAAGCCAAACTGAACTGAAAATATAGCTGCTCATAAAATTCATCTAGCATGAGGATCTGGGGGGGGAAAAAGCATCACTCTACCAAGGCGGAATCCCACAGAAATAAACAATATGTTTTATAAAGCAAAAGCTGCAACCCAGGCTATCTTAATTCTGAGATGTGTAAGTTTAGCCCCTTAATGTGTAGCTTTGATTTTTCTCATTAATGCTTTTTCCAGTAAAATGCATGTTTATAATACAGAAAACTAAAGTAGTGTGGAGATAAATTAACAAAAAGTCAGGAAAAGCATTACCTTCTCAGTTATTTCCAATTTTCATACCTTTACACCCAAAAATGTCATAAATACTGCATATGCAAAATGCAGTTGGTGAAGTAAACTGAATGCTATTTGAAGATTGTAGGATAACCTTTTTGAAAGCACAAGCTAAGGACATGAGAATGTCTTTAATAGATATGTTATGCAAAATATATATAAACACTTTATCTTAACATTTTTACTTTTTCCTGTGCTAGTCATCATTTTCCTCGCCAGTTTTGCTCATTACCAGCTTGGTACTGTTTGCTTTCTTAAACATCCTTTCAGATCTTAGAGTGAATTAATAACTCTGAATTTATTATTCCCATTGACAAAATGATGGAAGGGTAGGAATAGATCCAGAAAGTAATTAAGAAATTCTGACAGCTAGGAACGGCCCAATTTCTTCCTCCTACTACACACAGAAGTTTAAATACGCCTTGTCCAAGAGATGTATGTAGATATAAAAAAAAAAACCCCAACCAAATCAAAAAACCCCCAAAACTACTACCTGGCATGACTAACTAAGGAAGGGGTTAATTTAAAACTGTTCATGTTTTAGAGTCAGTTAAACAATGAGTAATTAACTTACTTGAATAATGTTTAAGTTTTTAAGTAAATTACATGTTTCTATTCGTATTTCTGTAATTATTTGTTTTTAATCTTCTACTGAACCACAACTCTCCTCATCTCTTGTCCTTGATGGATATTAAAAAATTTGACATGTTCCTTCAGGAAATGGATGTTGGGTTTGAGATAATAATCCACTGGTATGTGACCATCCCAGAAGCAAAGCCACCTAGATGCTAACGTCAATATAACTTGACGCTACAGTTTAAACCAACTTTCCTGGAGAATTACTTTAAGACGCTGCCAGAGTTGTAGAATAGGCAGCAGGGAGTAGCAATGTCTTAAACTGAAAAACCAAAGATACAGCAGAGCATATAAGCCAAAACCCAAACAATATGTTCTTTTAAGTCATTTAGCCTAAATGAGTCAGCTTCACAAGGCTGAAAAAGCTCATTAAGATGCAGGCTTAATTGCTGAGTTTGTGTCAGCAGATACATCATCGTCCAGAGGAACTAGGTTTGAGTGTAACTCCACAGCAGTTTACTCTGCCCCAAACTCTGTGCTATCACACCTGCCTAGCTTTCAATATCTGATTTAAAGCTAAATCGGGTATTTCTAAATCATAGCGTGATAGTGCCAGCATTAGGTAAGGGAACTGTTGCTCGTTAACCCTAACTGGTCTCAGGGCGCTGCACTGCCCTGAAAGTACAAGGACAACTGGACTCTCTTGACTGTGGTTTGAGAGTTTTCTTTTTTTCCAGTCCTTCCTGTTAGGGTCAAGGAACACCCAGTGCTTCCAATACCAGACCTTCAACTCAGATCGGAGGTATAATTGAAAAATACTAAGCAATATGGAGCCACAATTATAAGCCTATTTCATGAGTTTTAACTGTTATAAACCTCATCTTTTTATTTGCCAGCTCCTGCTGTACAATTTCCTTAAGCAAATTCTTACTGAACAGACATCTGTATTCTCTGTTTGCCAATATATATTGCAATATTATATATTATCTTAAAGCTACCAAGACATTTTAGCTTCCATGTTCTCCAATCATTGCATATCTAAAAATACCTTTAAAAATGGACCCCTTCCCCAAGGATTTGGTAGGGCTGAAAACACTCCTCCAGTAGTAGATGCTCAATGAAATACTACATCCTAAGAGTATTTTTTTATTTACACAGAACTGCTGTACTGTGCCAAATGTAAACATAGGTTAATTTTCAGGCATTCATTACTTCAAGCTCATTATTTCTTTTTTCGTCAGATTTTATAGACCCAGTGAGAGCACGGTTAGTACTCTATCCAGAGAGCATCGGAGACTGAAGTTCTGACTCCAAAGAGGTACAAAGCGGACAGCCGAAACACAAATTTCCTCACTGCTGTTGCGGCTACATGCCTCAATCCTGGTAGACAGTAATTACTTCCATGGACCAGAGGGCCGTTCAGCTTCCATCGAACTCCAAATCTTCTTTCTTCCGCAGTGCATGCTCATGCAAGCCACAGTCTCCAGTCAGGCAGTAGCTGTGATGAGGACCCTCATGCCCTGGGAACCCCACTCCCAGCGGTGCTGCCTGCACATCCTCAGGGCCAGGGTCCCACACCCCGACTCACACCCCGCAGCATCTCCCCTCGCTCCTGGAAGTGAGATGATGTGTAAAGCCCTGCGCAACCATCCACGCTGGCCTCAAATAAAGTAAGTCAGGAGAAAAATCAAGCGTTGTATTTGGGAACATGTAACAAACGCGCGGTCGGATCTACAACAGCTGAAGGCATATTAAAGTTGTTTTGCAGCGCGGTACTCCCGTACCTAGAAGACGCACCTGAAGGCGCCCGGCCGGCAGCAGGGCAGGGGAGCCCGGCCCAGCCCGGCTGCGCCCTGTTCTGACCTCCCGGCTGTTTTACCAGGAAACCAAAGTGATTTTCTTCCGCACCGCCGCACTCGGAGCCCACCGCCCCGGTGCGAAATGCTCCCAGGCAGGTGCCCGCCCGCCGGCAGCCGCCTTGCTGCCTACCTGCCGGGCGCCGCCGCTCCGGGCCGCCGCCGGGCGCCGGCCGCACCGCTTTGCTCTTCCGCAGGGCGCTCCCCATGGCGCGGCTCAGCGCCCAGCACCGCGGCCGCCCAGCCGCCCCCTCCCCGGCGGCGCCCCCTGGCGGCCGCGGCCGCCCCTCCCTCCGCCCTCGCGCAGCCCCGCGGCGCCCCCAGCCCGGCTCCGTCGCGATGGCGACAGACGCGGGCACAAACCCAGCCCGGGGCTGGCACCACCCCTTGCGGCTACCGAGGGCGGGCGGGCTTCGGCGGGGAGCCGCGGGCGGCCGCTGGCGCCAGGCCGGGCGGTCCGAGGCGGTGCCGAGCCGGAACCGCGGGTGGGGAGCGGGCGAGTTTCCCGCGTGAGCTCTTCCTTCGTTTTGCTTATTTCTTCCGCGAGGCGGGCAGCCAAGGGGCGATGCCGGCCAGGCACCGGCCGGGGCGCTTCGGAGGGAGGCTCCCAGCACCGAAACGCTGCCCGACGGCAGCGCTTTCTGCAAGGGGGACGGGGCGAGGGGCTGACCCTCCCGGCGGAGCCGCCCGACGGCCGGGGGAAGGTCACTGCCGGCTCCCACCGCCGAGCGGACCTGCCTGCTGCCATCTAAGGGGCGCTGGCGTTAGAAAAGCATTCAGGAGGTGTTTTAGAAACACTTTTTCTCACAATTAATGGTTCGTGCTAAGAAATCTATATATATAAAGAAGACACTCTAGCTGAAAGATTAACTGTGTGAGGCAGAACGTCTGATGAGGCTTATCACACTGCTCCCTTCTGGGCTCCGGACATTATTTGTCATCATNGATCTACAACAGCTGAAGGCATATTAAAGTTGTTTTGCAGCGCGGTACTCCCGTACCTAGAAGACGCACCTGAAGGCGCCCGGCCGGCAGCAGGGCAGGGGAGCCCGGCCCAGCCCGGCTGCGCCCTGTTCTGACCTCCCGGCTGTTTTACCAGGAAACCAAAGTGATTTTCTTCCGCACCGCCGCACTCGGAGCCCACCGCCCCGGTGCGAAATGCTCCCAGGCAGGTGCCCGCCCGCCGGCAGCCGCCTTGCTGCCTACCTGCCGGGCGCCGCCGCTCCGGGCCGCCGCCGGGCGCCTGCCGCACCGCTTTGCTCTTCCGCAGGGCGCTCCCCATGGCGCGGCTCAGCGCCCAGCACCGCGGCCGCCCAGCCGCCCCCTCCCCGGCGGCGCCCCCTGGCGGCCGCGGCCGCCCCTCCCTCCGCCCTCGCGCAGCCCCGCGGCGCCCCCAGCCCGGCTCCGTCGCGATGGCGACAGACGCGGGCACAAACCCAGCCCGGGGCTGGCACCACCCCTTGCGGCTACCGAGGGCGGGCGGGCTTCGGCGGGGAGCCGCGGGCGGCCGCTGGCGCCAGGCCGGGCGGTCCGAGGCGGTGCCGAGCCGGAACCGCGGGTGGGGAGCGGGCGAGTTTCCCGCGTGAGCTCTTCCTTCGTTTTGCTTATTTCTTCCGCGAGGCGGGCAGCCAAGGGGCGATGCCGGCCAGGCACCGGCCGGGGCGCTTCGGAGGGAGGCTCCCAGCACCGAAACGCTGCCCGACGGCAGCGCTTTCTGCAAGGGGGACGGGGCGAGGGGCTGACCCTCCCGGCGGAGCCGCCCGACGGCCGGGGGAAGGTCACTGCCGGCTCCCACCGCCGAGCGGACCTGCCTGCTGCCATCTAAGGGGCGCTGGCGTTAGAAAAGCATTCAGGAGGTGTTTTAGAAACACTTTTTCTCACAATTAATGGTTCGTGCTAAGAAATCTATATATATAAAGAAGACACTCTAGCTGAAAGATTAACTGTGTGAGGCAGAACGTCTGATGAGGCTTATCACACTGCTCCCTTCTGGGCTCCGGACATTATTTGTCATCATTACCTTACAGTGCTGCCCAGGTCGTGGCCCCACTGTGGTGGCTTTCACACGAATGTGTGGCAAGAGGAGTGCCCGCCGAGGATTTCTGGAATAAACCGAGAAGACAGGGTAAGGTGTCTATAAACCACCAACAAACCAGCACGCAAATGTCTGCTGCTGCCATCGGCTCCAATCCGAGCTTTCTTCACTCTTCATGTGGAAGCGTGTGACTTGTTATATGAAACATGGCAATTTATCTGATCGGTATTCTCGCTTATGGCAAATACTGACATTTGTTTGAAAGGTTTTAAAAAGAGGCTAAACCAACCGTTAATGGTTTTGGTGGATGGATCTTCTTTTCAGTCACACAGATTGACTACTGGGCTGTAGGCTGAGCGAGCGTGAAGGCTGCTGTAATGAAATGTGTGCTGTACACTCAGAAGCTCTTAGTCCAATTCCTAACACGACCACCGGGCTGCTCTGTGGTCCTGCGTAAGTCACTCATGCTAAGTGTGCCCCGTGTAAAATGTCAATGTCACCTCTTACTTATCCTGTAACCCCTTCAGAGTTGTGATTACCTTACTAACGCTTTTAGTACAAAACCCCAACCACGTCGGCTCTCAGCACTCTGCCAATACTGAGTGGCAGCGAAGGGCCAAAAGAAAGGGAGGAAAGAGAATGGGATAATAACTTTTGAGTCTTGAGGTTTAGGAGGCATTGCCTCCCAGTCCTCAGCTTTTTTGCACAGAGGACATCAGCAGTTCCTCCGTCTTGTGCTGTATCCCTCTTCCACTCTGCAGTGGTATGTCTAGTGTCAGCTGGAGTTTCTAATACCAAAAAACCCCCACATTTAAACTTAAGACTATAAGTGGAAAAAAGTCACTGAACTCTCTGTGGGAATGATCACTGAGATTTTAGAAATTATGTTTTCAATATAGATATCTATAATGGCAAAGTTATTATGATAATGAGGATAATAATTGTTATGGGCATTCAGGGATTATAGCTTCAGAAATAAAGTTATTAAAATAATTTGCTGAACAAGCTTAGAGAAGGAACCCTATTCCACCAAACCCCATCTCAGTATTTTCATTAAATGGGGACTACCAGCTGGCAATTCAGTAAATTTGAGAAAAATCCAAGTTAAAAAAAACACCTTGAAGTACTGTTACTGTCCTTGAAATCATTCATAATGTTTCATTTTGCTTATTGTTTTGCAATTGTTTTAATCACATTTCCTTTCATTAAGAAAAGGAAATGATGCTGTGGTGAAGATCCATTGAAGCAATGGAAAAAAAATGAAGTTCTACATTTGAGATGTTTTCTAAGTTTCCTAAGATGTTTGGATTCCTAAGTGCATCCAAAAATCAGAATTATCCAAAATCACTTAAAAGTTTTAAGTAAGGAGAGTAACCAAGGGGTCTGTCGCTGCAGAACAGAATCTTCTGCACCCGAAGACTAGCATTCATTTTCACCTTCTTTACCCCACTCCTCCAAATCTGTTCCTTCTTCCTACAGTTCTACTGGCTCACATCACCTCTTACGTTAGTTATTACAACTCCTCACGAATACCACCTTCAGGCCATTCAAAGTACAGCCTAGAGAGAACTTATGTTCCGTAACTCTTAGTTTAATCAGACCACTTCTGATCTTGGCCTCTTAAAATATAACTCCTTTCCCGTTTTTCCACAAGCTTCATGCCTTCTCCTGAATCACAGGTTGTGATCAACTTCAAGGTTCTATAAAACTCTTCCCTTTTGGCTGATTTATTATCTTGCCAGATCATCCTCTCTCCAGTTTTACCTGCTTCTTTACCTTGTTTGTGTGCTTCCCCATAGAGGTCTTCTGTTTGCTCTTACAGTGTTCCCCATGTTAAATCTGTTTTCTGGGCAGATCCGAAAAGTATCTGCCCTTTTTTTATTTAAATTTTGCCTAGAAATTACATTTTTTATGAGGCTTATGAAAAGCCAAGTACATCAATTTATCTTATAATGTGTTCTCAGGTGACTGAACTGCACACATACATGAGGTCCAGTATTGGACCACTGAAATGCAAGCAGAATATGATGACAAGAAGAATGGAAAGTGGAAGGAAGAGGATGGAAGAAAAATATTCCAGTTATTACTAATGTGATCCTAATGCCTTGTCTGTAGGTTACATACTTTTTTGTCAGTCTTTGCCTTTCTCTCCCTGTTTAGACTCTGAGGGAGAGAGACTTTATCTTCCTCTGTATTTAGAAAACACTTGACATTTCAATTTCTATTGCTGTCCTCCTCATAAATAATCTTCATGCTGTTCTTTTCCAGTAGCAAGGACACACATAGGAGAGCAGTCTTCAGGATCATAAAGTTGAAGGACACCCTGGATCCTGTAATATTTCCTTGATACAGACACCAACTTAAATCCCTGCTGGAGTTAGAGATAAGTCTGCGTACTGAAGTCACTGGGAGACTGAAAGCCTATTTCAGTCCGATTCCAAAGCACTGATTTAAATACACGTTGTGTTTGTCTGTTTGTCTGTTAGTTTCATCTACATGAAAATTTAGTGCAGATCTTCAGAACTGATGTGTTAAGAAGCAGGACAGCAAAGACCGTCTCATTAGAAATACTGTAGAACAAAGGAAAGTCTTGAAAAACTGTCACATGGCGTCCTGTTTTCAATATTGGACTATTAGAAGGCATAGACTGCATAAGCTACTAGTGTTCGGATTAAGAGATCAGCTGTGATAAATTCAACTGATGTGTAAAAAGTCTATAAAATACTTGAATTATTAATAAAAATAGTAATGCATTAAGATATTAACTGATAATATTCTTTATAAAGATTAAATATAAGGTGTTTTACACTGTCTTGAAATCTCGATTAAGATATTTTATAGTAAACGTTCTTGGTGCTTGATTGCTGCTGAAGAACCCTGTAACAGAGCTGCGATAATCTAAATGGGACGTCAATGGGACCAGTCCCTCAGTTGTTTCTGAGATAATTGATTCCCAGCTCCCTGTGGCTATTATAAGAGTGATCATTAAAATAATATTAGAATTTCTGTTCCCACAAAGATTTCTATATAATCCTTCTATATATAAACTGGGAGGAAGGCTGTTTCAGTAAATGAAGAGCCCACAGTGCCACCTTCATACAAAGTACAGAATTCTTGGGGCTGAATGCAAAATCACCTATTAGCATTATTAAAGCTGACACAGTTCTTGCATTTTCAGAATATTAATGTCATTGAAATACCACCAGTCATTTTTGCAATCTTAGATTCATCTTACCTTACATCAGCCACCTAAATGCGTAAGCTTTTGATCTAAGCTCCTTCTGTAGCCAACAGAGAAAGACAGGCATGTCCAGATGGTAACTCATCCTTCCAAAGACAGGCACTTCTTAAAGAGTGAGCCTACCCCTAGCCCTTAATTTGGACAAATTCAAGTGAGAATTCCAGCTTTCATGTTTAAGTTGACAGAAGAAATCTATGTCTCTGCCTACACTGCAAATGTGACGATGTCTCTCAGTATCTTGGTGATAGTTAAGGGGCACAGTTAAGATCCACCCAGTGCAACAGATTCTAAGAGAACAATTTTGTTTTAGTGATGCTGCTGACAGAATGGTAATGTACACAAGCCTTTGAATCAGTGCAGTTTGGAATCTCACGTAATCACCTCTACAGGAAGGAAACTACAAATACTGACAAGTGCCACAGCCTCTGGAAACTTCTGATACTTCCAGGAAAGTCCTGAATTCCTCCAGTCACTCCAAGCAAAACTAAGTGATCAGATCTATTACCATTGTGCAATTCAACCATATGGACAAAATGTGAGAACATAGCCTTTATGAAAAAATTTTCATGATACAGAGCAAAACTTAGTTCTGTAGTCCTCCAGAGCCCCTACTCTGTAACTCCAGTACATCAGCACTGACAGCCTCAGGGCTTTCGTAACTGTAACTCTGTAATCAGAACTGAGCTGGGCAATAGTCCACATTTCCTCACTTCCCATCTTCATCTGACCTGCCTTCTGTGCTCCCTCTGCAGTACCCAAAACAGAGCTGTAACAGAACCCAGCTTCCCCACCCATGGGAGATGTAGGGTTTCACTGCATAGCCATTAAGCAGATGCTTGTCCTCGTGCACAGTAGAATTAAATAAGACATCTTTCACCATACTTATGCTACCGAGAAATTTAAATCCCACATGTAGCTGATAATAGGAGAAAACCCAAAACGCATAACCACAGAATGCAGATGAATGCAGATGATAATAAATAAACCCATGTTTAAACACTTGCAAATGTGTCATAAATTTAGCTACAAAAAATTAAGTTAAAATTTTACTAGAGCTACTTAGGTTTTTCATTTTATACTTTGTATTACTTGTCATAAGGTTTGAAAAAGCAAAATGATTTAATCCTTTTCTATTTAAAATTAGCATTGATTTTTTTCCCCTGTGTTTTGAAAAGAACCAAAACCAATGCAAATGTTTTTATCCAGGAGGCCGTAATGGCACAACTGCAGAGCAAGGCTCCTGTCAGATTGCATCTCAAAACTGTGGCATTGCTTTGTTGAAAACAAAGCAGAGAAGATACTGTTATAGTTTCTCCTCCAACTGTTGCTGTATTATTCATGGACAAGTTAGAGGCTTTTGCCAAGATCTCTTCTAATCCTTCAAATGGTTCTGTCTGGACCGTCATCTTGCACGTGTACTTTGAAGTTCTTCGTTGCTCTTGTGGAATGTTTATACTTGATGTTTTAGACATGTTTTAACATATACATTACCTGATTACAAGTCAGTTCTGCTCCAGGTACATTTCAAAGGGATTGCTGCTAGCCACATTTAACCCTACCTGGTTGAGATTAACTAGCACATCTAAACTTCAAGCAGTATCTTTGGATCTACTTGCTTGACTACCTGTTCCACTGGTGAAAACAGTAAGTTGATTTTTCTTTTATCTAAGGGAACAAGACTCAGGCATTCATGCACTGCCTATCTGTCTTAGCTCCCCCAATAACTTTTGAAATGGCCAAGTTTAATCAAATTTACTTAGTGGAATATGTCTCAACATACTACATTTCTGTACATCTTGTGAAAGAAAGGCAGTTGAGCAGTGGCAAGGAAAAGGCTCAAAAATGAGTTCACCTCTTACTAGAGATTGCACACAGGAGCTCAGTCTCAGGAAGCTGTCAGCAAATGGCTTCACTTGCCATTTGTTACCTGTGGTACTCTTACCTCTCCTGTTCTCCTAGTATGTAAGCAATTCACAGTTCAGCTCAAAGTAGGAAAGTAATATTACTACTTTTTAGGCAGATGGGAAATTGAGGCACAATATGATTAAAATTCAGACTTTCAAAGGTATTTACGCACCTCTCAATTGAAATCTGATGGCCTGGATTTACAGTAATTTGCCCAAGGTCATACAAGAAGCGTGCAGTGGACCTGCAAATTGAATCCAAGCTTGTTGGATCCAAGCTTGCACCTTGCTTTTTGGACCATACTTCCCAAATGAGCTGTAGTAATTTCAGAATCACACTCTGCCCAGCCCCCTCTTTGGCTGGATACCAGTCTGCTGGGAATAAACACATCCTTTGGTCCTCATGGTGTGGATGTCAAAGCTGGCTACTATTATAGCTCTGCCTCTCAGGCGTACTGTCACAGTACGGACCCTATACATGACTCCCTTTCAGAGCTATGGGACCATATAGCATGAAGGCCACCTGAGCACCTAGCTCCTTCCAAGTGTAGCAGAAATTTTACTGTTAAAGGGGCAGTACTATCTACAAGCAAGGTACACTTGGGTAGCTAAAAAATTTTTCAACACAAGTGAGAGCTACTGATCCTTGGAAAAATAAAAAATGTCCTAAACTTCAATTAATTCCATCTGATCTCATCCTACTGTGACTTGGTTAATTACCTGTAGATAATTTCTTCTGGATTTTCGCATTCTATCTTTTTTCACATAGCATTGCCTGGTTCTGTAGCATCTTCCAAGCATCTTTTATTTAGGATTGTCTAATACAAATAAGAATGCTCTAATCTACACAAACAGACAATGAGCATTAGAAAGATCACTGTTAATAATGAAAATAAATTCCTGAAGCACCATGGAGTTCATAGTCTGACAACAGACCTACTTCCATTCTGTTACACTCAGAATTTCACAGTAATGAGAACTCTGGAGAATGTTAGATGAACCCCCTACTACATCCAATGCTACATATTGTACTACATACATTTTTTTCTACAAAAATTGTAATTTCTTATTTCAAATACATACTTTTCCAAATTACAGAGTCCAGATCACAAGCAAGGCACATTTTCGAGCAGGCTGACATCTCTCTTCTGGTTTAAAGAAGCATACTTGCTCACCTTTGACAGCTTTCTTAGCTAACACCTACTAAGTAGAACAAAAGATATCTGAAGATTTTTATTTCCTTACTGAAAATTTCAGACACAAAATGACAACCTCACCACATAGATCACAACCTCACGAAACTCTCTTACATCTTACTGCAGTTAACTCCATCTGCTTTTGAACATTCTTCCCCTCTTTTTGTATAGACAGAATTTGAGCTGATCTAAAAGGAGAGGTAGATTGGGTACAGAATATGAGGAACACACTGCAGACTGGAGAAATTATATATGAACCTGGAGAATATAAAATCTAAATGACACGATGGGGAATTTGAGACTGTAACTGATAAGCAGCTAGATAACAAAGCAACAACCATTATACTAGATGATTTATCAACGTTCACACAAGACACCCCTGATATTGTACAAAGGGAAGATGCAGATCAGACATGTGGAAATACACCTTTTCAGGATATACGGTATGAATAGAACACATGGCGCTGCAAATATATGGAGCTTGAGAATGTACTTAGCATATGAATAAAATAATAAACCAATTAAAGACTGCATCATAAAAGTGTGACAGAAATTGTTACTAATGGAGGAACACAAGATAAAATGTATGTAAAGGGGAATGATGGCTTGGATTCCCTGGCTTCAGTTGGCTGACAAGTTTTAACCACTGAGTGCTGTTCTGTCACCAGTAACACCCCACTATGCTATCCTAAAGAAAAGTGTTGAGTAAAGTAAGTGGATAAGTAGTTTTTTCCATCAATACAACACTGATAAATGCCCGCAAAAATGCCACAGGAGAAACAATTAATATTTTTGTTTCAAGTTTGAAAAATATGCAGTAGAAAGATTTGAGGGCCATGCTTTCAAGGAAAAATTCAAAATATCGACTAGCTTCTCAAAAATGGGCATTGTCTGCTCTGTGTCCTGAAAAACCTACACACTGGTCAGCGTTCATCTTTCTACTCACTTGTGAAATTCTAGGCTGAGATGAGAGAATCCATCCAAAGATCTTAAAACAGCACAGCAAGATGAATAGTGTATTGTCATGGTATTATATTTAGTGAACACAAGCTATAAAATAGATAAAGGGGAAAATGCATTCCCTAAGGTCACAGAGTTAGTGAACGTGCCTATATTACTTCACATCTTCCAGGGATTTTCAAAAAAATAACTAACTACAGCTCAAAGTACCCAGGAGGCAGAATCAAACTGCATATAGCATTTGCAGTAAAAACCTGAGGACGTGCAAAACTTGTCTCATTTGATGTTTCAGTTTAAACTCAAAACAATCAAACTCAAAACAATCCAAATACATGGACATTTTGAGTGAATCTGAATCTTCATTTCGAAACATATGAAACTAATGTTGTTATGTGAAACCAAGTGGAAATGTGTAAGGTTTATTGAGTTTTGCTTTGTTTAAATCCAAATGCCAGAAGAAAGCAAGGAGAGGAATGTACTGTATTTATCAGGTATTAACCAGAAGAAGAATGCTAGCAGAGGCCATTGTGAAACATGACTTTCAAACCAGTTTAGGTAAAATACTTAAGACCCTCAAGTAATAAAGAATGACTATAGGTTATTAAGAACTGCACAGAACAAAATTATTCTTGTTACCTCCATTGTGGAGATTGCACATACACATGTTGATGGCAGATGTGTGGAATGTCTTTGGCTGTCTTCACCTAGAAGAAAAATCCCTCTCCAATTTTAGTGAATGGCAAGATTGGTGGATTATGAAGTGTTTCATATAAACTCTTCATAAGAGAGGTTTATAAATCTCAGTGGAGAAGTCAGTCCAACTATCATCTTCACCCAGCAGCCCATGTTTCTTCAGAACAAAGCCTAGAAGTAGAAGGAAAATGTGCTCCTTAGGCCCTGTATCACCAGGGGGAAACCATCCTTTCAGGTTTGCAGTGAGATTTTATTTCTGTAGAGGGAAGGGGCAACACAGAACTGCAGATCCTCTCACCCAAGGTTTTGCTCCACCAAATGGTTGATTGGGACCTAGGTCCCATGGGCCACCATCCTCCTTCATCAACCTCCTCTTCCTCATCAACCTCTTCTTTCTCAGTCTATGTGAGACCTAGTAAGTCACTGGGGGAGGTAACGTGTTTGTTTTCCTCTCAACCGATGAACCTAGATGCAGGTGTAGGACAGCTTTGAATAGAGCTGAGGAACCTCTCGAGCCTCTATAAAAACGGTGCCCGCCCTACTAACAGCAGACCCCTGCCGCTGCAGTGATCGGGGGCAGAGGACGGGGACAAGGCCAGCGGGACACAGCCGGGAAGGCCACTCTCTCCCCCGTTCCCCTCCTCCCAGGGTTTCCTTCACCACAGCCCCGAGGACGAGCTGCGCCTGGGCAGCGACCCCACTACACGAACACGAACAGCCCCGCACCCCACGGGCGAGAACCCTTTTGCGGGGGACAGCCCTCCTTGGGCAGGCCGAGGGCCTGGAGACGCACCCCGACAGGCGGTTTTACCTCAGGCCAGCCGCGGGGGCCCCTTCGCCCCTCGGTGCGGGGGAGGCGGGCCCGGCGGCCCCCCAGCCCGGGCGCCTCCGTCCGCATAAAGGAGGCGGGCAGGGACGGGCGGCGGTGGGAGGGAGCACGCTGAGGGGAAGAGCCTGCGCGCGTGGCGGGGAGGCGGCGCGGAGGGAGGGCAGCNTCTTGGCAGGGGTGGCGGGGCGTTTGTCACCGCCGGTGTACCCCTTTCTTCGCGGGGCCGGGCGCGAGGTGGTGCTCCCCCCCTCTCCCCGGTCCCGGCTCCATTTTGTGGCCTAGGCGGGGCGGGGAGGGTGTTAAGAGGCGGAGACGGGAGCGCGGTTGCCCCGCGGCCGTGTCCGCCGCGGGCCGGGCTGCGGCCGCCGGTTCGCGGGCAGGCGGGGCTCCCGACACGCTTCACCACCCGCTGAGGTCGCGGCGAGGCACCCGCGAGGCGCACGGCCTTCCGCCGGGCCGGCCTCCCGGCCGTCGCCACCCCCCGGTGGCGATTTCTCTCCCGGCTCGCCGGCTGAGCTCGGTCTGCCCCAGCGGCGGCATGGTGGGCGG
>VZTQ01010229.1:34284-45263 GCA_013400755.1 Pelecanoides urinatrix
GAACAGCCCCGCACCCCACGGGCGAGAACCCTTTTGCGGGGGACAGCCCTCCTTGGGCAGGCCGAGGGCCTGGAGACGCACCCCGACAGGCGGTTTTACCTCAGGCCAGCCGCGGGGGCCCCTTCGCCCCTCGGTGCGGGGGAGGCGGGCCCGGCGGCCCCCCAGCCCGGGCGCCTCCGTCCGCATAAAGGAGGCGGGCAGGGACGGGCGGCGGTGGGAGGGAGCACGCTGAGGGGAAGAGCCTGCGCGCGTGGCGGGGAGGCGGCGCGGAGGGAGGGCAGCCCGGCTGCGGGAAGCGGGGCTCCGCGCTGGGACTGGTTCCTTCGCAGCCATTTTCTGTCCAACCAAACAGCCGATTTGCGGAGGGAGCCAACCAGGGCCGCACTGGAGGTTTGTGCCTGGCTCCGGCCAATGATTGGTAACCGGTTCCACTACAGGCTCGAATGAAATGTCCGTCTCCCTCCCCGGGCCCCGGCGCTGCCGTTGCGCCGCCGCCGCGGGGACCAGGAAGTGGGGGGCGGCAGCCCCCGGGCCCCGCCACCGGCCGCTCGTCTCTTTGTGCGACCGNGTGGCGGCCGCGCCTCGCCGTGCGCGGGCGGAGAGGGCTCCGCTCTCTTTTGTTTTTGCCCGACCAGCGCCGCAGCCCGCTGAGCCCCCTCCCCTCCCCGCGGGAGCGAGGGGCCGGCGTCCCGCCGCGCTTCTGGCGGGCCCCCACCACGCCCACGGCCATTCGCCGTGCCGGGAGCCGGGCAGCGGGGCGAGAGCGGCCCGGCCTCCCGGTCCCCGCCGCCGCCGTTGTTGAGACGGAAATTTCCTTGAAGGTCTGGCAGCGTTTTGCAGGGATGAGGAGCGTAGGGCGAGGCCCCGGGATGTGGTGAGAGTACCCAGGTGACCGTGCGGGCCGCCGGGTCTGGGCATGGCGCTTCGGGGAGGGAATAACGGGCAATGGTCTGCAGGTGGGCTCCGGCAAAAAGCTGCCAACCAGCGGGCAGGTACAGGTGTGCGGCCTCTCCTCCCCACAGGAACGGGAGGCTGCCGCGTGCAGCACGGAAATCGCAGCCGAGATGATCAACAATAAAGTTGCTAAATAACTGGGGATGCGTTGTCTTGTTTGACTTGAAAACAAGGAATCGCGATAGATGAGGTATCTGTCGAAAAGATGGGAGCTAGGTGTAAGGAAGGCTTTGAGGCTATTTGTGGTTTTCCTCTTCGAGGCCTTGCGCTGGCAGCTGTTGCATCATTGAAGGGCATGAAGTCAGGAAGTGAGATCGATCGGCTGGCACAGCCGAGCAGCACTGATGGCTAATCCCATAACACATGGCAGGTATGAGAGAGAGAGGACTCTGTCATTCTCAATGTCTACACAACTGTTACGTGTTCAGCAAGTGTTCTTGGGCTTACCTGTGCGTGCCAGCCGCTGCTCCATCCAGAAATTACATAGTTGGTGATGCTGAAGAGTATTGTGTAGGTTATTCAGACAATCATATTGGAAAAAAAAAAATTACTGTGTTTTAGTAATGTTTCTGCAACTGTTAAGGTACACTGGTTAAAGAAACCTCCTTGGGTGCTGCTGCAATACTGCAGCAATAGAAAAACAGTCAACTTCTAGCTTTACTGATTTCTTCGAGGCTTAACCAAAAAGATTTTGTTCTGCAGAGAACTGTCATGTAAAAGTTACCTACTGTGCTTGGATTGCTTTTGGGAGGGCAAAATAATTGAAAACAATGACCCAAACATTCCTAGGCAGTGAGGGGCATAGAAATATGGATGTCATCCCTTGAGTGGGCTCTCTTACATGTAGTAAGCTTTGCCTATCTTGCTGATAGATGGAAGTCAATTAAAAAAAAAAATTGCAACTTTCTCAGAAGAAGGTCAGGCAAAATAGTAGTGAGAAGCAAAATGGAAGGAGCCACTTTGGGCATTATTCACAGTTCGGCTTTAATTGACGCAGGATTGGAGAAATGGTGTTTATGCATAATCATTAGCATAGCGTTCTTAAACAATAAGCTTAGTGCTTACTTTTTTTTTTTCTTTGCTTATGTGGCCTATGGCATGACAGTTGTAATGTTAAGGGAGGATCTGTCTGTAATTCTCTGGGAGACCCAAGATGGTTTAGTCTGAATCATTATGTATGAGGTCTGTGTGAGGTGCTTGTGCTCTGTATTGGGTGGGTGATTATGTATGGTCTATGCTGTTAGTATTTACAGCCATGAAATTATATTTGAAAGAAGTCAAGAATACTGGATGTTCCTCTTTAGACTTTAATATTTGACAATTTACAGCAATTCAAAGTTTAATAGATAACCTCTTATTTGTGGTAACAATTACATGAAGGGAGGCAGTATACAGAAATTGAGTGAAAAAGATTGTTCAAGAGACTGTGAGGATATGAAATGTGAAATACTATGAAACTTTTAAAGTCAAATACCTTGTTTTGGCAACATTTAAAAAAGACTTGCAAGGCTCTTCCTTGAGTGCTTTCAAATGCAAATCTCTAATGTCTCATCACCTTTAAAATTTCACTTAGAAAGAAACTTGACTTTTCAGTACGGAGTTTTGCAATAGTACTTCAGAGAAACATGGTATGTGGATATTGATGTTTTAGTGGCAGGTTGCTTGTAAAAAGTGCAAAACGTGAGTCTATATATACGCATACCAAACAACGTGTAAATCGGTAGAATAAAAGGAAGGGTTAGCAAATTTGATAATTTTGACTGAAAATACTGGCCTGTCCTGAACTAGCTTTGTAAATCTCTTACTTGCCCTATTGCTTGAGAGGAGTAAGCTTATTGGCACACGACGTACTACTGCAATGAAGGAAGAACTTAATGTTACCAAACTTATACAAGAAAAAGGCAGGATTTATGGATTGCGGCTTTAATAAACAGATAAGCTTAATTTTTCACAAAAAAAATGCTAGAAAAGCATCAAAAACTTAATATGGAGAGGTATATAGGGCTTTCAGTCAGTGTTGCAGGAGGAAGGAGGTGCTGGTGCAGTCTGTTCAGCATTGCTGCCCTCTTCCAGCTTCTGCAGAAGCAACAGAACTGCCTCTGTTCACTTAGTTTTTTTTCCTTCCAGCTTCTCTCTTCTACTGCTAAAAGAGAGGAGGCATGGAAACTCAATTTCTCCTGCTTGCTCCATATCACTGATCCACTCCTACTTGATGTAAATATGTATGCACTAGTAGTCCACCCATATATGTTGCAGCTAACCATGCTTGTAAACAGCCAGCCTAGTAAGGAGCCACCACATACTCTAGCACAGCTGGATCCATGTGGAGGGGACTTGTGGCCAGTGACATCAGGGCTTGTAAGATGCACCATAAAGTTTATAATACTGGTACATGGAGGGGGAAGGTGGAAGGGTGAAAAGGCCCTGTTTGGATTTCATAAGGGAAAGGTTTCCTCCCTGTGGTCCAGGGGAAGGAGCCTGGTACAGCCTAGATGCTAACGAGCCTTAGTGATGCTGCCAGGTCCTCTCAGCATCACTCTCCTTCTCCTAATGTTATTCTGCTGTGGGGGAAAACACTGTATGTGAGAGATTAGAGGAGCCTGAGATGGAGAAAGACAGTGCAGGATCTGTTTGTGTTCTAGGCATGTGCTAAGGGGGTTTTAACTATACAGTTTTATGGATCTGCTGGAAGGATGTCCTGTGAATGCATTTACCAGCCAGTGTTTCTTGCTGCAGGAGACACTGCTTTGCTGCCAGGTGAGAATTCAGTGGGAAATTCGGTTCCCTAGAAGTCATTGAAAAGTAAAAGGAAATTTAAAATTGTATTTTAAATTTAAAATGTTTTCTGTATTTCTGTTTAGGAGCAGCAAGTGAGGATGCAGAAAGCTCAAAACTGTGTTGTCTCTGTTATGTACTGCTTTACAGCTTTACATCTCTTGTGATAAGGTGTGGTGGCAAAATTAATCTATGATGACTGATGTGGTTACTACCTACAGCTTTAGTTATCATTTCTGTCCTGCTTCTGTGGCAGGGACAACTGTGTGGAAAGTGTACCAAGTGCTTCAGTTCATTTCATATCATATTCTGCAATCCCTCTTGTAGAGTAGTAATTTTGGGAGACAGGGTGGAAAAATACCATGTAGAGTACTTAAATCAAAAGAGGCCTTTGGTTTCCCCTCAAGAGACCAGTTTTGCAAATCACTGCCGGATAACTTCCCCAGTCTGAAGATAAAATCTTGTTTCTTCGATTCTGTTTTTGCCTTCTATGCTGCTTTAAGTTTTAGACCCTTCCTCTCCTCAGTGCTAACAGGTCCGGGCCTGTATTCTTCTTTAGTTATCATTTAGCTGAGCCACTGATACTGCTCTCTTAAGAGAGCTCTTAAGATTAAACAGGATGCAAGATTTACTTTGAGATACTGAGGTTTTATTAATGCAGTATAGATGTATTCTAGGAACAGTCTGAGTGGTGGGCAGCTGACAGAAGCTTTTTTTTTTAAAGCATCCTCCAGAAAATTTTCTACCAGATGTCAGTGTAAACCTGTATGTTCATTCACTTGCAGCTTATAATTGAGTTTTCTTTGATGCCATTGATCTGAAATTTCTCAGGTTAATTTCCCTGTATCCATTAATTTGTATCTTCCTAGTAATATTCATTTTCATTAGAGTTTAAAAAACCCCAAACAAACAGGAAACCACCACCAGAAAACTTTGTGCTGCTGCTCTGTATTCAGATGCTTTTTGCAGTGTATCACGGAATATTTGGGTTGAGTGTCTGGTACTTACTTGGTTTCTCTCTCTTCTTGTTGATAAAAATCAGATGGTGGCATGGTCACTTTAGAGACTGACATGTTGTCGCGTCTGATATGCTTAGCTCTTAGTCTTGGTTCAGCCAACATGTGTATGCATGGAGGAGCTTTAGTGTTTTCTTAGCGCTAAAGGCTAAGGGTAATGTACAATATGCAATAAATGCTTCTTGCAAATGTGTGCACTACATGCTACTAGACCTGCGTGGTGGAATTCGTGCAATTCGGTAGCCACACAGGTGTAGGAGACACTGTCTTGTGTTAAGAGCCATTGCAATGTCTGCATGCTGAAACTGCCACGCAAATGGGATATATAATCTGCAAATAGGTACTTTTTTTTAAAGAAAGTTGTAACAGCTCCAGGGGTTAAAGCAAAGTCTCAGAGGAGAGTATTTGCCTATCTGGACACTTTAGGATTAGATCTTCCAGGATTCTGCCTGTTTATGAAATTTAGCATCTACTTCCATCCAAAGAAGCAGCTCTTCCTACTAAACGTGCCAGCATAAGAACTGTTGTCCTTCTAGTCAACTGGTGACTGCAGTTACTGTAGGCAGGGTGTTGTTTCTATGCTACATTGGACTGCTGCCTTTTTAGAGTAACATCAGGGACATTGAAAGTTTAGTTTGTTTCGTGTTTTTGGTTTTTTGATTTTTTTTTTGTTGTTGGTTTAAAGAAGGGGATTAATTAGCAACAGTGTATTGAGAGTAGTGTTTTCTCATTTTCTGAGCGTTGTATTGTGTTGTATGTATTACAGACCTTGTGCTGAGCAGATATGTGATGATTGACTTGAGTTTTGAACATCTGAAATTAAAACCATAATACTTGAACGTGTAACTGTGTTCATTATGAGGTAACTAGGATAGCGGTGGCCACACTTTTCAGCAGGGTCATGTTTGTGTCATCCATTGGACTCAAAGAAATACTAGTAGTATGACTAGATGGTATATTAATTACAGTTGCTATATTCGGATGCATAGATTAAGATTTGAACTAAATGACAAAATTAAATCTGACTGAAATTCTTCCATCAAACTTACTTGGGTTGAAGTAGTGTGTAGGGATGCTGCTCCTTTTCTCACCGTAAGGCCAGGCAAGTAGTGGAAGAGGCTCGCAGGGTGGCTGGGCAGGCTCCGTCCATGGAGGTCTTCAAGACATGGCTGTATAAAGCCCTGAGCGACCTGCTCTGAGCTGACCCTGCTTTTAGCAGGGGGTGGACTAGAGACCTTCTGAGGCCCCTTCCAACGTGAATTATCCTGTGATCCTGGATTAGGACCTGTTTATGCTAAGCTTTATGCAGAAGGGTGTTACGCTGTCCGTAATCCCCTGTCCCAAGGTTGTCCTCGCAGCTAAAAATCTTTGTTAGAGTAATACCCACAGAAGTAATTTCAGTTGATGTTAAGCTGTCAGTGCCCGTTTTCTTTGTCTGAGACAGATCTGCCTTTTTCTTTTGCAAGCCTTTTCCTGTCAATTTTGCTAATCACTGTTTTAGATTCATAATGTTGATAAGCTTCCACTCAAATTCTCGTTAATTGTGGAATAATACATACTGTAAGTAGATATGGAAATGTGCACACAGAAAAGAATAAAAGCAAAGATAGTAACTGGCGGGTGCATTAGTCTGATACAGCCAAAACTGTCTACAGATGCAGCAATGGTTTAAAAGAGATTCAGGCAGGAATTGCCTTTTGAAGGTGAGCTGGGCTAATGAAAGCAAGATGGTTTCTTAAATAATATTGCTGGGTCTTGGCCATAAAGATTCAGATGGGGTAACCTGCAGGAGAGGTGAGCAGAAACAAGTGAATTACCACATCACTGCAGAAATTTGAAGAATATTGCAGTCCTGAAAGAAGGAAACATTTTAGAAGATATGTTTCATAGAAGACTGAAAAAGGAGAGGGGAAGAAACATAAAGGCATTTAAAACAGTACTGGGGCTGAGTAAACTTAACGCTTAAAGTTTGTGGAGACCCTAATTCTGAGTTAAATTCTAGTAGGGATCAGAGAGCCGAAACTGAGAACAAGACTGCCAGAAAATCCTAACTTAGTTTTGGAGGTAGCTTTTGGGATTTACCAGACTGCAGAACACTAATTGCTTCAAGTTGCAGAAGAAAAAGAGAGGCACAACTCTTTTAATGATGGGTGATGTCAGTTTTGGTGATCTTGACGTGCAGGATTGTGGTATCCTTGCATTGTCATTACAGTGAGCTGAGTAAGCAATCTGCAGACCCTTTGGAAAATTGAAAAGCAAAGTTAAATCTCCCAACAAAGAGTCTGCAAAATGCAGACAAAGTGAATTTATGTGAAAGTTGGCACGTGGAAGGCTAATGCTTAAAGTGCTGCCCTTCCTTTGGGCAGAGCTGCTGTGTAAGAAGTGAAACTATTTTACAAAAGCCCATCAAAAGGGACCAGAAGTGATTTAAAAAAAGGAGTGTGTGTGTAATATTCTGTACCACGAAGAAGAGGTGGAAGAGTTTTTTTTTTCTCTTAAACAGCTCCTAAGGCTACATCCAGCTATTTGTAGCATTGCCTTGGTTGCGAGCGGCGGTTGGGTTACGTGTGTGCCTGTGGCCAAGCGTAGCACTGGATGTTGCCTAAAGGTTTGAAAGGAAACCCAGCCCTGTGGCCACAGGCAGAGTGCAGAGTAGAGACAGCTTAAATTGCTCATCTTTCTGGGTAGGTATAAAAATAGCACAAGATGCTTCTCCCTCCCTCTCCCTCTGCAGGCGAATGGTTCTGGAAAGAAGTGATCTGCATGGTCTCACCGGCAGCGACCATGCAACCCTTTGGGGCAGAGGTTGTTTTCCAAGACACCAGGGTGCCTGCACAACTGGTGTAGGTCAGCGAGTGAATCGAGACGGGTTCTTGCCTCCCATGGGGCTGTGTGTGTATCTCGTCAGTAAGGCTGGCTGCTCGGGTCAGAAACAGCTGAGTGGGAAGAGGGAAGGATGGGAAGTGCTGGTCCAGAGAAGGAACTGCGTGAAGTGTAGAATGGGAACAGAAGAGCTAATTTTCTAGCAAACAGGTAAATAAGCAACTGCTAACAGAGCTGTTCGATGTTAAACATAGCCAAGAAAATTTGGGGCAAAGGCGAATCTGGTGCTGTGCATCTAAATGTGTTAAAAAAATCTTTGGATTTGTGCGCCAGTGTTGAAAGAGTTTGCATGTGCTGGGAACCCCTTCTCCCTCCCTAATTTTTGCATTGTTTCCTCTCTGTAAAAGAAGCCTTATTAAAGCACATGACTGCAAAAATACAACCTTACCTGGGGGGAAAAAAAAAAGACATTTTGGAAGCATGGGAGCTAAATGTTCTGCAGAAGTTTGGTTTTAGTATACTAATTTTCAAGACACCTGCAACTGGAAAAAAGTCAAGATTGTCCAAAAGTCTTAAAAAGCTGGAGACTTGAATTCAGACTTAGGTTTGGCACTGCTAAAATAGCCCCTTTGAAACTTGTCTGCCGTGTTTCTATGTAGGTCTGAGCTTTCTACTGAGCACCTGATGATAGTGTTCAAGGAAATTCATTATTCCTGTAAAAAGGCAAAATGTAATATGGTAACAGGTTAGGTGGGATGGAGTATTTGCTATTGCAAGAATGCATGTATATCTGCGTGTTGTGTATGTATGGTGGTAAAACGTGGGTGCAAAAGGCAGTGATGTGTTGGGTTGCTGTTGTGGCAAGTCCTCACTAAAGAGGTGCGAACTTCCAAGGGACACAGGAGGCATCTTCACCTCTTCCGCCTCTGCGGAACAAGGAAGTGCAATACATGGGATGTCTCCCAGCAGTGAGACCGCCGGCTGCTGAGGAGTCTCTGGGCCACAGCCTCCCTTCGGAGCAGCACTGTGAGACCTATTTACTCATTCACAAAGTAGATTTTTCTAGCAAACGTTGAGACTTACCAGCAAATGGCTGCTGATGACCTCAGTAGTTTTGCCCCCGTTGAAAGGGGGAGGGCAGGAAGGGCAGGCTTCTCCCAGACTCCTCCAGCTGAAACGTGGTCGGTGCCTCCCAGGACAAAGGTCCCTGGCCAGGGAGGGAAGCGCTGGCTCTTTTGGCTTCTTTCTTTCTCCTGGCATTGAAATTACCTATTAAACTGCATCCTGTCTCTAAAGCCCCAAGGAGGAGGCTTCTTGTTGGCCACCACATAAGAACATTGTGAAAGGAGCACTGAAGGATGCCCAGAGGAGCAAGGCGGGGCAGGACCAGGGAAAGCAAAGGAAAACATGACTCAGAAGGCACCTAGGAGCGACTGGTGCCTCAGGGAGGATGAGGATGCAGAACTGGAGGAGAAGTTTGTCAGTGGGCTTGACAAAAGTTGTTTGGGTGGAGGGTAATGGTGATGCACTCTGTGTAATAATTGTAGGCAAAGTGTTCAGTGAGCAAAGGGCTGGTGTTGGGTTTTGAGGGTTGTTCAGAGAACCAGGTGCCTTGGCCTGTTCTGGTCAGACTCATGGGAACGACACAAGGTTGCTATATATGTGCTGCATGAACCAAAAGTTTCTGTGCACGGTCTGTGCCTCCGGCTGAATTTTTGGGGAAGCTTCACAAAACAGTTTCACTGTTTCCACTGTCAATAAAGCTCAGTAAGGAGAGAGGGGATGCTGTTCTCAAATGAAAAAATATTTATACTTCGTGGTCTCATAGTTCTAAGTTGATTAAAGTGCTGTTTTTTCATCAGTGTAATGGTATAACAAACATACCTGAAAGGTTTCCTTCTTCTGGCCATAGATGGATGGTGATAGCTCCACAACAGATGCTTCTCAGTTAGGAATTGCTGGAGATTACATTGGTGGCAGTCACTATGTGATACAGCCTCACGATGGTAAGAAATGTTACAGTAAATACTGTTTCTCTGTGTGTGTATATATATCTGTTTCCTTCCAGTTCTTGTATATTCTCTGCTATCTTCTCTCAAGCTAAGAATTTGCAATTGTTTATATTCATAATGCCTCACTGTATAAAGCATATTTTCTGCAGTCTGGAGGTGGGGGTTGGATTTTTCAAGGTTGACACTGAGTCCTTCAGGGTGATGACAAAAAAATTGATGTTGTAGGAAACAATGTGTATTTTGACATGACATTAAGAATCCTTTGTGTTCAGCAGCCACATACGTATCTGTGCATAATATAAGGTGATATTGAACACCCATAAAGGTACATTGGTGTTACATCTATTGTTTTAATTATTTCTACAATATTAATACACTGGGCTTTCAAAAGTTCTTCATCCTTCAGTATAAGATTTTAAACTTGACTTAATTATTGCCAGCTGTCTATCAAATACAATTTCTGTTAACTTTTCTTTATTTCATTAGACACAGAAGACAGCATGAATGATCACGAAGATACAAATGGCTCAAAAGAGAGTTTTAGAGAACAAGATATATATCTTCCAATTGCGAATGTGGCAAGGATAATGAAAAATGCCATACCTCAAACAGGAAAGGTAATACCCTTGTCGGGTAAAGAAAGGGTTTTAATGAATTTTATTCCTTCCTCTGAGTGAACTTCAGCTGATAGAACAATACATTTTTCCAAATCATCCTGGTTTATGGGAGAAAAGCCTTTAAAAAAAACAAAACAAAAAGAAACACTAAGCAGGAGGTGATTGAGACCAAGTCAATTTTTTTTTTTTAAGATTTCTGAGAGCTTTTAGTAACTGCCATAACTAGAGTATCCACAACAGTGCTCTTCATAGGGTTTTCAGGAGCTTTCTTTTTCTAAGATGTGTTCTCTGAAATTGTCGTAATGGGTAAGACTTGGTGACAATCCCATATCATTAAGAATATTTTCTATGTGATTCCCCCTTATGAAATTTAATCTGCTTTTATTATATTTTTATAGATATTATATTTATTATATTATAAAATTTGGAATAAGTGAACCATTTTGGATGAAATAAAAGTCCATTCCTCATCCTGGTTAGTCTTCCATTGCCCGAATCTTTACATGTCCAAATGCCAAAATGACCTTATTTCTTACTTCTAAGAATAGACTTGTTAATCCGTTCTGCTGAGCTGGTGATTGTATAAGCGTTTGACCATTCTACCTGTTTATCTGAAACCTTTGCAGGGCTCCTATTACTTACTTTATTGTATGTTGTTTCTTTATTGTATTCCTGTTTCTTTATTGTATTCCACTACGATTCCTGCCCCAGTAAAATTTCCTCTAGCTAAAGCTGATTTTTCTTTTTCTTTCTTTTTTTTTTTTTTTTTTTTTTTTTTAACC
>VZTQ01010229.1:45295-78684 GCA_013400755.1 Pelecanoides urinatrix
CACACTAAATAGAAGCAAGACATAATTTCCTTGCATCTACTTGTACTTTATAGTGTTCAGGGCTTTCTGGAGATCTGGGTGTTACATTTATGTCTTTGCTGCAAAAATCTTGTCACTAGTCCATATTGTCATAAATTTTTAGTGATCAAGATGAGATTTTTCTCAAGAATTTAGCATATGGGATGTCAAGCTATCCTGAAAAATCAGGGAGGTTTTTGTGAAAAACTGCAGGGGAAGCTGCTGGCTGATGAGTACTTCTGAAAAATCTCGCCCTATGTGTCTGAAAATATCAGAGAAACTAGTGAAGATTCTGCATACGGTTACTGCTTCATAACTTGTTTTAAATACAGATAGGTGGTTCTCATGTGAAGAATAAGAATCTTTATTATAATCTTTCAGTTGGCTCCTGTCAGCTTCCCAAATAATGATGAGTAATGCTTGCTGTTATTTTAAGTCAGGTAAATTACTTTTGTCCAGCTGAAAACCATCATCAGCTTTACTTATTTCGTTCTTGCCAGGGGCATATGTTTCTTCATTTGAATTCTCATTTGGAAAATTTATACCAGAATATTAAAGCATTAGAGAGGCTTGCTGCTAGGCTTATACTCTAGCCCCTGAATCTGGTCAGGATAAAAATACTTGTAATTGCCGAATTTGTGGGAATGTACTGCAGTGGAGTTGGAACTGCTGGGTCTATTAAAAGGAAGATGGAAGTGGGCTATGACATTGCTTACCTACACCTTCTCTTCTTCATTACAAAGTAAGCAATACTGAGATGCATCTATATGTAAAAGCTTGTACAGAACATAGTTATGACATCAGGAGATCCGGCAGTTGGCTGTGCTGCTTGAAATAGTAAAACTTAGGTTAAAATCATGTTGCCGCTGTGCTTACATAGAGCAGTGATGACATCCAGTGGTTCCCTCACATACAGGTGTTGCCTAAATGGGTATTATCATCAGGTTTTGGGACGTTTCCTTTATTATCTAGTGTATTCTTTTGGGATTTTTTTAATCTTCTTGTGTCTTGATTAATCATTTTATTATACTTTTTCCTTACAAGATTGCTAAGGATGCAAAGGAATGCGTGCAAGAGTGTGTAAGTGAATTCATCAGCTTTATAACGTCAGAAGCAAGTGAGAGGTGTCACCAAGAGAAAAGAAAGACCATCAATGGAGAGGATATTCTCTTTGCCATGTCTACCTTGGGGTTTGATAGCTATGTTGAACCTTTGAAGTTATACCTCCAAAAATTCAGAGAGGTTGGTATATACTTCAGTATTTCCTCATTTATTTAATCTGGTTGTGTTTATCTTTAGCTCCCTGTCATTGTAATTGTATAATAGCTAACTTGCACAGTATCTCACAGCTATTGTCAGGGACTAATGTAATGTTTAAAAGCATTCCAGAAGATAGCAAGAGGAAAAGGAGTAAGTAAGCATTGTGATTAGACTTGCTGATTCAAAGTAGTTCAAGCTTTCAACTGAATAAATTCTCTAATATATTGCTGGTAGTAAATCACTCTGTTCTTTAAAGGTGCCTATTAAGAATACTTAATTCGATCTTTGAGTTCAATCAACAAAACTGTACTAGACTGCATCTTCTGAGAATCTAGCCTGATGCCTATTGTTTGTCTGGGCTTCAGATCTGCAAAAGAAAAAGTTGGTTTTCTCTTGTCGGAATAATGATTCACATGGAAGGTTATCTGCTTCAATGGTTTTTTTAATCTGTTTTTTAGCCTGTTCCTCAGTTTGCTTTTGATACATAGTACATGCTAGGTGTGTGATCTAAGCAGTTTAATTTATCCCTTCTTTAGCAGAAAGTGACTTTTTTTTCCTTGCAGCAGTTTAAACTTTTTGAAAAAGAAGTTGCTTCTGCCTGGGTTTTTTGTTCTGGTCCCCCATTCCCCTGCCTCCTGTCTGGAGACTGAAGAGAATTACGCTTGCTTCCTTCTTTATTTTGGTGTTCTTTTACCTCAGAATACCAGATTTAACAAAACAAATCAAAGGTATTTTTATCCAGTGACCTCTCTTTCTCATAGTCCTGAACGAAGAAGTTGTTCAGGGTTAAAATAATCCTGGGGAAAAAAAACTCAAAGCAAATTTTTTTTTTTTTAAAATGTGGATCTGTCTGTTGGTATGGCTGCTTGGTTTTACTGGTATCGGTGAAGTAGGTATGTCTAAATTGGCAGTGCTGTAGATAGAGATGCTCTTCAGACTTTTTGTTCTGTAAACCGAAGTTTTTTAATTAATGGGGTCAGACTTGCTAATGATATTCAATTTGCTGATAGCACTTGAAGCTTCCACTTCCCAGAAGGTCATTTGCTGTGATAACTGAGTAACAGGAGGCATAATCTAAAAGTTTAAGTACTGCTGTGTGCTATCTTTCTGTGTAGCAGTTACACATGCTGTCAAAGTGCTGTATGTGCTTTAATTAAAAATGCAAGTAGTGCGTAACTAGTTTCAGTACTTCTGGAGAAGTCTGGAGCGGATCTCTGCTACTTGCATTCTGAAGTGACCATTTTTGCAGATATATATGCTGTGGTAGCAGAGTAGTGGGATTGGGTTTTAAGTGGATGGATGGATTGTATGGTTTTGCTTATCAGTTTTAAACCTCCATTCCAGCTAGTTCTGCCTTCAGGGTACCGTATATAGTGAAATAGTTCTATTTTGTAGCTTAGTATTTAGTCTACATTAAACAGTTGTAGAGAATACTTTTTATACCTATTTTATTTTCTTAGATGTTCTTACGTAATAGCAGAAAGCATCAAACTTCATACCTGTAAAACTGCATGCAGATGACTGGGAGCCTTGGCTTTCTGTGCTGATACCCTTTCTGGCTGTAGTCCTTGATGGGGGAAAAGAAATCCAATATCCTGGCTTTAAATGTCAACTCATAGTTGTATGATGATGGCACTTGCGTGTGGTTGGTAAGCAAATGTTGCACATTCTCAGTAGTTGTGAGATTCTGTGATTTCTTGTAAATGGTCTTAACTGCTGCTTCTGGATTACTGCAGATCTTCAACATTCTGCAGAAGGTAGAAGCTTTCCTTAGAACTACACAATCCTAGTTTGCAAGTTTTTGTTTCCGAGGAGTATGGCTAAGATTAAAAACACCCTTCTTATATTCTTGTACTATGCGTGTTCTTAAATCCAGTAGAGTTTTACAGGTCTTGGATTTCAAACTCCAGCTGCTGCACAGTGACTTTTCTGCAAGTTCCAAACCTTGGCTAGAGCTCCTGGGGTCTTGAAACAATCTCAAGCCAACTGTACTCTAATCTCATACATTTCTTTCTTTCTTCCCCTCCTGTCCTCCTCCAGGCAATGAAAGGAGAAAAGGGAATTGGGGGAACAGTTACAACTGGAGACGGTCTAAGTGAGGAGCTCACAGAGGAAGCATTTAGTAAGTAATACTTCTTAAATTATTGTATTATTACTATGGCTTTTCTAAAAAAAGCACCTCTTTTAGACATCAGAATTCTTACTTGAGGAATACGTCCTGGACTGGCCACATGTTACACCTATGATCCATGGAGATTTTCATTTGAGATGTCTGGAGGATAACCCGTGCTCAGATAACCTCCTGCCAGTCTGTAGAATTTATGGTCAGAATGAAGTAATATAGTGATAAGTGATGACACTCTAGTAACAGCTAATGTCAACTGTGGAAGATTTTTAAATGCATACATTAGTGCCAGTATTTTTTCTCTACACTTAAACACAGGTTGTAATGAAAGGTGCAAACTTTTTTCTTTTTTTTTTTTTTCTTTTTCGCCCAGTAGCTACATATTTAGGCCACATTCGTTCTACTTGCAAGACTGTTGGAGAAAAAGTAAAATAAACTCCACTTGATGACTTGAGGAGCTCGTCTTTGAGAAATGAGACAGAGAAGAACATGATCTTCGTATAATTCTAAAACACTTAGTATTCCTTATATTCAAAAGAATGCACAGATGGGCAACTAAAAGGTGTAGGGCAAGGTGCATCATATGCATTCACTGTAGTTTTTCTTCCTTATACTGTGAATTAAAGCCTGACACTTGTTGGGACTTTGTGTTGGTTTTTTTTGATGCTGGATTCTTGCATGTAGTCTTCACCTTGGCTTTTAAGTGTTATGGGCTGGTAATCTTGAAGCTGATACGACTAGAGCTGCACCTCCTAATTCTTCTATCTACTGACGAGATTTAGTTTTTCAAGTATCTGACAAACCTTCCATTTAAAATCACTGCTAAACTACTGAACTAGCAAAAATTCAAAGCCTGAAGACTGAAATGACAATTCAGGGTCTGAAACACACTTTGCTCCCAGTATGATGACTTTGGCTATATAAAACAGTACAGACTCTTTGGGTCTTTCCTAGCCTGGAAGATAAGCTCACAGAAAACTGTCTGGAAACAAAGAATCTAAGCCTCAATATTGCAGGGCACTTACAGAAGGCTTTATTTTTATTAATATGACTATTTTAATTTTATAATTAAAGATTAGGCAATGCAAATAGTAAACCCCTATCCACACTCACTCATGTGTAATAGCTCTGGTTCAGAAGTAGTAAGACACTAGCACAACTATAAACCCAACTTATTTACCTTGAGTATGTTGCTAATGGTTTCTGGATTGCAGCTGTTGGGAGTCTGTCCAGCTTGGAATCTTATCAAATCAATATATAGAAATTGTTCTAAAAGCTTTATTTTGTATATTATTCTGATTTGCACTTCAAGCATTTAAACTGCAGCTCAAGAGTTGAGGGAGAATATATAATTGGAAACTTCTGATTGTGTCTGAGTCCAGTATCTTGTCTTGTATGGGCAAAGAGGCAAATTCACAAAAAGTTTCTCCTCTGGATGCTCATGCTCTGCTTAGCCTGAGTACAATGCCCACCAGAAAATGGAAACCAGAAAAAAGGAATCCTCTTACATCTGTGGATCCTCTGTCCCCTTCCTGAATTTGGTATGGTCCCTGTTAAATGGCAGAAGGCTCCTAGTCACTTGTTCAAATATCTCAGGCCTGGGAGCCTCAGTGTGCTCTATGAAATAAGCCTTAATTTGCCATGAGGTGAAAAGGGCAACTTTGGAAGCAAATACTAAGTCTTGGCAGGATGCAAAGGACATGTTGCAATAGTAGAAGGAGGAAAATTTTACTGTAAAATAACTGATCGTGTCAAGTGCTGCAGGTATTTCTCTCCATAGGGGCAGCTATAGATCTATTCAGAATGATGGTCTGATGGCAGGAGTAGAAGTAATAGCTGTGCTCCTGTGGCATAACCCTTAGCTCTTTGTCTTAGCCTAATGCCAGGGCTGGGTCAGAGGCTTGGCATTAAACTGTCTTGGATGTGGAACATGCGCATCAAAGGACAGTAAAATTTTGGACTTGCCAGAGCCACTTCTCACTATGATCTTAATGCATCTCTTAAGCTGCAACTTAAGTATTTGAAAATTAGTGCAATGAAGGTAGGAAAAAAACAACCCAACCAAAAACCCAATTTAAAACCCCCCAAGTGTCAGCTTTCAAATGAAAGCTGCTAGGATTTTACTGTCTTTTCAGAATTGTTTTATGGTTTATATGTCTTATTTATACATAGTGACAGCCATACTTAGCAAGAAGAAAGCCCCATGGTCTCTCAGCAGAGAATGTTATGCTGCAGTGACTTAACTTACAACTTAAGGGTTTTGCTGCTTTGCTTCTAAGTAGCCATTGTAACGTACCTACTCTGAATGTCGCAGAGCTCAATGTACATGTTATTGTAAAGGTTTGTCTTGGAGCATCAGTGCTTGCGTTTTTTCTCTAAATCTCAGAAGTACTTTTTACTCTGTTCATTGGACTCCTCTCTCCTCTATGAAATTCAGAGCTCTTGTGCATACCCTGAAGAGCATGCTGAAGTCAGCCAGCCTAATGTCAGGCTCTGCCAGTGCCTTTTTTTTTTGTCATTGCCTGTTTCTGTTCATCTCTGCGGCCTTCCATGGGGCTTCCACATTACAGAGTCCCTGATGGATACTGTTTTATAAGGAATTGCACTGAGTTCCTCACATGTGTATGCTCAAGTGCTAATCTTATGTCTAAAACCAAACTGAATTCTTCAGGTTTCTCAGGATATTGAATTCTGGAGATTGCTTTTTCAGTGGTCAGGATGGCAAACTCCACTCCATTCAGCGGTGTACAGCTGTGTATGTTCTCCTTCAGATGTGTGCAGGGGAAGAACAAGGTGCAGTCTTACTTTTAAATTATCTGATGCAAAATTAAGTTGAATTTTGTTTCTTAAGTTTTTCTTCTTGATGGGAATAAACTTGTTTACTTGTAACGCCCAGTAACAAGTGTGTCTATGTGCAGTGTAGGATGGTAGCTGTGAGGAGAGGAATGGCTCCATAGTCCTGGAGTAGACCACAATTAAAGGTTATTTTATGTGGACAGATACATCAAACAAGGCTCTGTGCATCCTACAGTTCCCATCTAACTTTCTTAAAATGCTCTTTCTTTCAGCTAACCAGTTGCCAGCAGGCTTAATAACTACAGACGGCCAACAGCAGAATGTTATGGTCTATACGACATCGTATCAACAGGTACTGTATCCCATCCCCTTCTCCCTTCTGCTGCTAAAATTCAAATGCTAATTGAATTCTGAAAGATGAGAATTAAATTTTATTTAGTCCTTTGGTGGTGGCTGTCATGACATTCCAACACTGTGATAATTTAAGGCTGCTAGCTGCGATGCAGTTTCAGAAAAGGTGCATTTGAATGTAAGCTTGCATTTTCTTTCTCTAGATCTCTGGTGTTCAACAAATTCAGTTCTCATGATTTGAAGAAAACTTGGGATCTGCGAACACGAGACAGAAGAGCTGTGCAACTCTAACGATGAGGCAGTTTTAATGACTGGTGAAGAGATTTATCTCTTTGTATATTAAATAGCTGTAATGTAGCTACCTGAAGCTTGACTAATTGAGGTGTGAGTTCTGACTCAAATCTTTTTCACGATGATTTTAAAAAAAGAAAAAAAATTGGATTTTAAAGGTATTAAAGTATTTTTGTTTTTGTACAAGAGTTTGTTGCTCTGTATAACTCCTGTATGCATTGTATATTGCAATTTATTACTGTCAGAGATTTGTAGACAGTTTCTTATTTTCATATTGAATCATGTTACTTTTGTAATTCAGGTAAACAGCTGGGTTAATTCATGTTTACCCTTTGAATAAAATTGTAAGGGTAAAGTTCATTTTTGAATGCAAGTTGCCTTTATTATAAAGATTGAGTTGGTCTTGGTTATGTAACTTGTCTTGCATGACTCAAGTAACTTTACATATCAGCATATTTATTGAAATTCTGAAAGGGACTTTTTCCTCATGAAACTAGCAGCTCAAAAGAATTGCTACAACTGTTTTTTTTTATGTAACTTCAGAATTAAAAGTTAATCAAAAACAACCAATGCTCTATTACCTTTAGAGACTTAGAGCTTATCAACAGTGTCGATGAAAACACTGACTGTGTGCGATGCAGGTCTTCATTTCAATTTTTTTTTTCAGTTGCATTAACTCTCCTTAGACTTACTGTGATATATTTAAGGTAGTCTTTGTGCTACTGAAATAACTCTTCCTTTTTATGTATGGTTTTTAGAATCCAAAACTTAGAAATTCAAGGGTGTTGGAGGGGGGGTTGGATTTTATAGTCCTTGTGGTAAAAGATCTCATTTTAACTTTTTACTGAAGTGTTTCAAGGTTTCTTGTGAGACTGTGGGAACTCAACTGTGTTAGCGACTTTCTGTGTACAAGCTGTGTGTTTGTGTACATGCGCGTGTGAGTGATTGAAACTTGAACAAGTGATACAAATCTGAAATGGAAGACAGACTTCTAGTTTGCTGTCTCTTTCCTGGTTTTGCAATAAACTCTACCTAGATAATGTAGTTCTGTATATTTAGTGAGCTGTTCTTAGTAACATTGCTGTTTCTTTAATAATGGGGTGGGTAATTTTGTTAGATGCAATGTCTTAGCCTGTTAGGATGGGGGTGGTGGTTTTAGTAATATATCTTATTCAGACTGAATTTTGGAACCTTTGATATTTTTATTGTTTGCAGTGGACTGAAATGTAATATAATAATTATCTTTCCACATACCTGTCATTAATTTAAGCAAACCACACTTTGAATCTGTTGCTATATAATTTCTTGCTGGTTTTGTCTTTCTTTTTTTTTTTTAAAGAAAAAGTAACAGTTTAATATTGGGAAAAGAGTTTAAACTAAGACATCCCAGAAATCTGAAATAGCCAGTTTTTTGCCAAACAAAAATTTTATGTATGTGCAGATTTGAACAGTGTTTCTTACAAATCACCATCATGCTGGCAGAGCCTCTGGAGGCGATCCAGTGTATTCTGTGGCAATCGGGGTGGATGTTCTGGGTTTTGTGGCAGTCTGTCATTCTTCAGCAGCTATGACTGAACAAATGGAGTTTTTCATTAAATGTAAAAATGAATAACACAATCACTACATGAGCCCCTTCTGTTTGTATTCCGTTTATTTCAGGCTGTCACACCCTGTTCTTGATGTTCCCAGATTTGCAATGGAAAAAGCTGTGATCTCAGCTCAGGTGAAGCTAGGAGAGATTTGGCAGTTGGATGTGCAGAAAGGGGGCTGAGGTCATCAGTCACATTTGCTTGAAACCAGCTACTTTTTTTCTTACTGCCATCTCTTCTGTGAGTTTAGATTAGTGTTTTGAGTTTGTGGTTTACACACTATCATGTGAGCAAAGGATGATAGTGCTTTGGTTTTCTTTTTTCTTTTTCTTTCTTCTCCCCCTCAACCCCCAAGGTCCAGGGACAAAATTGCAACCACCTTGTTTGTTCACTTCCTGAAAATACACATGTAGAAATAATAGTACAACACTTTGTTTGATCTCTCTCTGAAACCATTCACCTAAATAAAGATTGCAGGGTACTATAGTCCTGGTAAAACAAATATGGTTTGAGGAAGTGCTTCTCTGATTTATTAGTAGTAGCACAACCACTGTGGAGTCTTTATTTTTGTTTAACAACTGATGTGTTCTCACCTTTCTGTTTGCAAGCACTCAAAGTCTAAAAGTAGCTTACACCCAAACCAAGAGTGACCATTCCTGCTGAATCCCATCTGCTTCTACAAAACTGCCATCTTTGGTTCTCTGAATGTTTTGTTTGAACTAACAAAACCCCAAACTGAGCTTAAGCTCAAGACAGCTGTGGCAGCCCATTCTAAAACTTGGAGAAAGGCTGCTTGAAATAGAAGTGATGTTCAAAGATCTTTTTCCAAGCACAGTGACTTCTTTTAGGTGTCTTTCCATGACACAAGCAAATTTTACTACATTAATTTTTTTAATGAATTTCCGTGTGATTTTGATCCTTCTGATCTTTCTTTATAGAGTGCTCATGATGTCTTTAAAAGCACAGAAATACTGTTAGCTCTAGTCAAAATGCAGTTATGAGAAAAGCTAATTTAGATGGTGTTCTTCCACATCCCATTTTCATTACAGGCTTAATGGATGCTGAGGCTCTGCCTTCACCAGTCTTTCTGATGTACGTATGCATCTTTACTATTTTATTTATTCCTCTGTTCTAATCTCTACTGAATGCTAAAATATGTGACTGGATGGTATAGCCAGAACATGGAGGGAGTCTTGGCATGAGGCGGTACATCCTACTGACCAATGCTTATCTGCCTGTAACTAAAAATCAGTCTGAATTATGTGGGCTATATTTCAAATAACCATCTTCCTTGAACTGCAACCTGGATATGCTGTGAATCATGTCAGATTAGTAGATGGTCCCTGCTGCAGAGTTTCAAGATGATGCTCATTAACATGTTGTAAGCATATATAGGTGATTTCTTTCTTGCCTTTGGCAGGAGAGGGAGGATGTGGGCACATGCACAGGAGATTCCTCAATACAAAGCAACACAGAGAGCAAAGGGGAGAGCCAAGGGCTAGTATTTTCCTCAGCACCTTGCTGTTGTTATACGAACTGGCAGCAGCCATGCTTATAGCTATAAAATTCTTCATTTTGCAGAGCTCTGAATGTGATTAATGTTCCAGTTAAGTCACGTAGACTCGCTGCTTCAGTTATACTTACAGTGATAAGACAACTTGCTTTTAAGTCGCTGCATTTCCAAATGGTGCAGGCTAGACTTTTTTCAGTTTTGATTTGTATCGAATAAAGTAGAAGAAAGGAAGTTTTTCACTTAAATTTGAAGTGAATTTTCTTATGTTTATAGATGAAAAAAAAAAAAACCCTGTATGTAGATTCTAAGATGAATAATGCTATAGGGAAACTATATTTATATAGTGCACAAACAGTCCTATAGGAAGACCTTAAATATTGATAAAGTGGACAATAGTTACTCTTATATTCCCCTTTCAAATTGGTTTGGTGAAAAGAGCAGTGGTGGAAGGATGCCTTTTGGCTGTGGTACAGTTTAATACACGCACCAAGTTGAAAACACGGACCAATTTCTCCTCTTTGAAAATAAGAGATGTTGTTCTGGCATAATCATTCATACTTCCTCCCTTTAAAAGGCTGAAAAAATTATACTTAAGCAACCGAATATTGATCTGTTTATCTATTGATTTGTGAAATTGGCATGGTAATAGACTGCAACGTCACCTCTGACCCTCAGTGTGTAAAAATTTAATGGGAAGCTCTCTAGAAACTCAGTGCCAGTTCAGTTTGTGCTGACATCCAAGGCCAAATGCTCATGGGAGTGTGGGCACAATAGTTTCCAAATCAGTGCCAGCTGCACTGCGTTTATTAAATTGCAGTCTCCAAGTATGGCTGTAGAGGTAATGAGAGAGGCCAGGCACTGCACAGCAGCTCAGAGGGAGTCGGCTGGGCTGGTTTAGGAAATCTTCCAGGCAAATTGCCAGGATCATTTCCTGGAATATCTTCTTGCAGCACACTGGGCCAGAGGATCCATTTATCAGGGGCAATGGTACCTGATTTGCTTTTGTATGGAAGAAAACTATTGCAGGTTTAAATATGCTGGGCAGAGGAGCATCCTTCAGGCTACTAATCTAACCTGTGTGTGCCTAATACTTCATCTGGCCCAGCCCGTACAGCACCAGAGTCGGCAGTTGACTTTTAGGACAGCTGCCTGAAAAGGTTTGGTTTCTGGCTAACAAACTACAGTAATATGTGGCTCAGTGCACACCCCCAGAAGTCGCATCAATGATGGTGCATTGCAAACAAAGTTTTAGCAGCAATTTATTCCTGGACAGAATCAGCTCAGGCTTGTGGTCCTGTTCAGAGGTGCAGACCACTTTTCTCCAGAAATCACTGGGCGCAGTGTGACTCCTCCCCTGCCATTGGGTAACGGTGACTAAAGCACTTTCCTGCTGCTCCTAAGCTGTTGTCACTGTGCGTCTTCTCTGTGCACAGTAAAAGAACAAAAAAGGGTTGTTTCCAACCCAAAGCGGTTCCCTGTTCTACCTCGGTGTGCAGCTCTCCCCAAACAGTGTAGGGCATGGACCTAGCCACTGGTCATAGCTTGCCCAGTGACAACTACAGCAGAAAACTAATGTCTTAGCTGTATTTGCTTCAGGCATGACAGAAACAAGAGAGGCAAAATTCTAGAAGACTTTTTTTTTAAATCAACAAAATAATTCCATAAATAAGGGCAGGGAATCTGCGACAATGAGAGTGTCTCCCCCGCAAAAGGACACAGGACCAGGGACAGCAAATAAAAGCAACTTCCAACAGCACAGCTAAGACTCACAGTTCAGATATAAGTGCTGTGCCACTTGAAATACAACTGCAGCTAAAACATGGTCAGCATTTTATGCAACAGCAAATTAGGAGGAGTATATAGTATTTTTACTCTTTGCACCCTATGTGAAGACAAATAGTTGATCCCTCAGAGCTTATGTCCCATCACTGGCAAGAAGAGTGTAGCACAGATACGGGACTTCAGGACGCACAGGTTTGTTTCTGCAGCATCCAACTCCTCAGCTCCAACCACGAAATCCAAACCCACCCAGATGCCCGAGTTCCCTGTGTGATGTAACACACCGGGAGAAGCAATCTGGTGAGCAGGAAGCTGCCGGGAGCTAGCTGGTAGGAAAAGCTAAGCACTGGGGGAGAAGGGAAAGGATCCGAAATCTCACCTCTAGCCAGCTGGAAAGCAGTTCTGCTATGGGGAAACAGGGTCTGTCACTTCAGGATGGGGAAGCGGAGACCGCGGGGCCTGGGGAGTGTTCCATCAGAGGATGAGTCCGTTCTTCCGCTCTTCAAAACCAGCAGCACAGTCACGTTTTACAAGCCCAGCAGCTGAAAGTCGTCCAAAGTGTCGCTTGAGTGGTGCAGTGAGATCAAATTCTGTACCCGCCAGAAAAAGAAATACTGACAATAACTGACAATTTTGTGCTGTCTGGGTTGACAGCTCCCATGTTGCTTCAGATGGCTCAGCAGCACCTTTCTACAGCAACTTCATCTTCCTAACCTTCTAACAGCAGCGCAAATACATGAAATAGATCTCAGTAATTTGAATAATCTTTGAATAATAACTACATAAATAGTCTGCATTTATACCAATACATTTATGCTTGTAATGTAAGTAGGTGAAACCTTGTACTGTTAGATTGAAATTTCAAGTCTTTTTTCCAAGACAGTCCTTTCAGAGTGTTGCTCCCAGGCTCTGAATATTTTCCTTCTGGAGCAGACAGCATATAAAGTCAACATATAAAAGTCTCCTCCTTACTCAGGCAAAGTGCAATGAAGAAATAATTACAAAGCTGCTACTAACAAGAAAAATTTGGGGTACTTCTTAATGCTGCTCAAAGTTACAAGCTACAACTTGTACCTAATAACTTTTTGTTAAAGGAGAATTATCAGCACCGCATATAAGAGAGAGGTGGTTATCCTAAAAGGCAGTTAAGAGTCCCTGGCAAAAACCATTTAAATGAGAGAATGCAAAAAAAAAAAAAAGATGCAAACAAGAACAAGGAACTGGTGGCTTTGAACCTCCTAAGACAGCACATACCCAGTGTGCCTCTTTTAAGAATCACTTGGAAATAATTGTATATTGATAACTTCCATGTGTGGATAAGAGTATTTTATAATTTCATCAGATACAAAAATAACTCTCTGAACACTACTTACCATTTGGGATACACTGAAATGCTTCATCTCTTTTTCTCTTTGAAGATACCATATCTGAGCCTTAATTTTCATTTTAAGGAGCTGCTGTACCAACTTAGCAATTATGTCATATATTAAAAGCAGATGCTTGCGAGAGGCAAGAACCTCCTCAATAAAACAATGACAGCAAACCAAACCCAGCCCCAATTTGGTAAATTTTTTTTTTTTTTTTTGGTTATTGGCAGGCCTGTAAGTTCAACAAGTAACCTGAAGTACTTCAGGCTTTTGAAGGATTTTGGGAACAGACCAAGGAGCCACTTGCTGACTCCTTTTTAAATGCCAGACTTTCATGACCTAACGTTAGGCACATATGGACTGAGTTAGACAAATGGATCCAATAGCTCACAGAGATCTCTTGGGCCTTCCTCCCATCCCAGCGCTCCTCTTCCCTACCCCTCTCCCCCCATGCAGCCCAGCCCCTCCCTTTCTTTTGCTCCGCTGCTTCTGCCCCTTTGCTGTGCTGATGAGCCCAGCAGAGCAAACTCTTACCATCTCATATAATTTAAATTAAACTGGGTGCCTAAAACATGTCAGCATCCTGCTGTCTTGTGCCTTCCAGGCACGAGTCTCCTGTTACCCGTTCTTTTTCTCTGCGCAGCAATTCCCTCTACTGTCAATAGCAGCATGGCCAAACGATGGCTGTTGTGCTTGACTGGGGGATGTGTGGGCAAGGAAAGCGAGGGGGAAAGGGGCAGAGGGGCTGTGTCTCCAGCACCCAGCCTCGCAGTCCTGGGCACCTGAGCTGTTTGCAGCCGGGGCTCCCCCCAGACCCAGACTGGGGGCCGGCATTTGCCAGAGACTGTTTCTAAGTGGATTCAAACACCTCCCTTTGGTTTGGGGAAGACGGGAGGATTCAGCCTTGCACACCCTGCCATATCACTTGTCCTCGGGGCCTGGCAACGCACCTGGGCTTGGTTCATGATTTTTATCATAGCGGTATTTCCCAAACCAGGCATAAGTAAGGCCAGAGCAGGGGTCTGCAGGTGCAGGAGAGAAATTCTTTGGCTGAGACCTGAAACCTTTCATTCATGCTGGGATCTAGCTGCGTGCCCAGCCTACACCCCCCTGCTCCACCGCACACTGTGGGGGTTTCCTCTCTCTCTCGAGGAAGCATTGGAGGTGCAGTATCCTAAAGACTCATTCAAGGAGCAAGAGGATCCATTTCAAGCTCATCTTCCTGCTATTTTCAACTAACTTCTGGAAATTCTAATAAAAAAGATCTCCACTTAGCTTCAGATCAATGGAAAACGCACCAAAATGAAGTTTTTCACAACTACTAACAGGAGGAGGAACACATTAACTGCTAACGCAATGCCAGCAGTTAATGCTCCACCCTGCCTTGGGAATCTGGAAATGCTTCAGTGTCAGAACTGGCAGCCACAGAATAAAAGCCCTGGCCTTTAGCTCGCTAGAAAATGTTACAAAAATACACCAGGAACCAGCTAACGCTATAAAGAAAAAACACAAATTCTGAGTTGTTTTTAAGATAAATTTATACAGCAAATTTAGGTCTACCTTAAAGAGAAAATAACTCCTACTCTGAGAATCTTAACAAAAAGAAAAAAAGCACAATGAGGGAATTCTTCACTGACTGTTTACGTTTTCCCAATTGTTTTCCATTAATGCAAGGATCACAAATAATTGAAAATAAGACAACAGTTACTCTATTAAAATAGCTAGGAACACAAGGAAGGAATCAATTTGGAGCAGACAGCTTTCAGCAGTTTCTTATGTGAAGTCTCTTAAGAGGTCTAGAAATAATTCTGTTGACCTTTCTGTTCACTTGCTCCTCTCTGCAACCCTGCTTCTAGAAACATGTATTACTTATTTCCCCAGGAGTTCCCCACAGTAAATTGCCATAAAGGTTTAGCAACTTGCCTTAAGACTGTTACATTTTGAGCAGAGTTGGACACGCACACAATTCATACCCTTACCAGAAGCCTTCTGAGCACGGCAAGTGCTCACTCATATCCCATCCTTTCAACCAACTGTAACAAAGAAGTACCAATCTCTTTGCCACTCATTTTGAACAGCAGCAATGTAACCGCTGTGTAGACAGGCGAAGTCATTTCAAAATTTCATTTCCGAGGCCGCAGCCAGCAAGCTGCATGGCACAAAGGCATGGAAGGGGGCAGGGTAATGGTGAGAGCAGAGCAACTACAGGAGAAGGTGGGGGGGGAGGAATTGGGAAACCTCAACTAAGAAAAAAATCCATGAGGTAACCAAGAAGTAACTTGGGAAATAATTTTTATGAAAGAGTAATACTCAGTATTTCAATGCTTATCACTAAACACACTTCCTCTCCCCCCACCCCCGCAAGACAAATATACTCACTCGCTTGTCTGTATCATCCCCTTTTCTAAAGAAGGGCAGAAATTTGAAGTTTGTACATGTACACCTTTGAAAAAGCAGACATACACTTCAGTGTTTACAATGCGTTTGATAGGACAACCACTTTATTACAAAGAACAAACAATGCTTCGAAATAAGACTGATCAACTTGAAGTGTACAAAATGTCAGTTTCCTTGTAGAGGTCACTAAGCAACAGGCTGTAAGACTAAGTTCACGTCAAATTCACTATCCTGAAATATCAGATAACAACAGTAATACTTATTTATCTTCAGAGTTTATGGCATGATCATGTGCTCTACTCCGAACTACATTCAAAAGATATTGCTATAATTACTTTGAAAACACAAAGTGTAGGTTATTGTTCACTTCATTTCCACTTTCACAAGAACATTCTTAAGGTGAAGCTGTAGTGGTGTCTGCCGTAACTGGCACAACTGTCCTATACTTACACAGTCACAACTTCCCTAAGGAGTTTAGTAAACCTTGACCTTTCTACCATATGGACTCTGTCATCTGATAGATTTCAGCTTCTGTTACATGTCCTTTAGCGATATATGAAATAAATGAGTAACATACAAGAGCCGATGTCAACAGTCATCCAAACGAATTTAAAATCAAACAATCAATATTTGTCTGATATCTAGTTGATAGGCAAACAGGTGGGATTTAGACGTTATAAATACAGTTCTAAAAACAGACCACAAAGAGCATTTTACAGCGTGTACCACAATTTCATTTTAAAGTAAAACTGTGAAGAACTGAAGATTTGCATATGATCACTATTCAACATCACCCAACTTGGACAAAGAAGAGAAAGTGACATCTTATGTCAAGTCAGCTGAAGAAAGCACACTTACAAGGAAATTATACTTTCATTGAAAACGCCACAGTTTTACCCTTTGGTAGTTGTGACATACCCACTGAAAAAGAAATTGTGCAAAGCATGTGAAACCAAGTGCAAAAAAACTCCACCCAGACATACCCAACAGATTTTATTCTTAAATAACAACTCGACAATCACAGCTATCAACCAACAAAATCAAAGCCACAAGTGTTTTCTCTAAAGGCTTCTTTCACAGTACTAATAAGAAAAACCAAGTTCTATTCTTCTAGTTAACAGCTCATGTGCACAGTATTTTAGTTATCAGACAGACTTGGTAGTGAGATCATACCTGATGAAATGGACCATTAAAACACAAATATTTTAAAGCCAGTTAACTTCAGGAAAAGTCCTATACATTCATACTATAAACACTGTTTAAAGTGAATCTGGGATATCTGTCATTATCATAAACACAACATTCTTCTCTGGAGTAAAACCACGTGTATTACTCCTGTGTCACAATTAGCACTATTATAGTGATTTATGGTCCCCAGCACTTTTTATATGCTATTATAGCATGTGATGTGTTGTGATAATTAAGGCTGTATCAGCACTTCCATTACAACCCTGATTTTCAGGGTAGCTAAAACTTGGCTATTAAATCTGCTCTGGGATACTTGAGCTGTTAAATCTCTAATATTTTAGTGATATTTCTCCCACCAAACCAGGCACATAATTTATTTTAGTTTATATATTTACAAACGCTCTTAAGACAAATTTAACGGGCAGAGGCAAGAAATTCTACCTTGATGTATAGTCTTTTGGCATTCGGGGCAAAATTAAAGTGCAAAGTATAAACTTCATTGCACAGTAAATAATTTAGATTTTATTTTAAAATAAGTTTTATTTAGGTGCCTCAATCTATTCACCTAGTGACCTTGTCCAACTCAGCCATCTTCCTCTACACTTTGGTAAACATAGGTTTATATATAGATACATAAATAGCATTTAAAATGTTTACCTTTATTTCACTACTGTGAACAAATTTTTTCTTTTAGCATAGGAATGGATCAACCTATTCCTAGAAGTAATGCTTGTTGAATTTATCAGCTAGCTAGTTAATGTAAAATGATGCATAGTAAAAGGGAGATACTTAACTTGATTGGTAGAATATACTGGTAAAGCAAACAAGCACTTAAGAAGATTAACTGGAATAAATATGTTGAAAGTTGCCATATAATATGTGCAAAATTGCTTACCATGTATTCTAAACTTTGGTTAAAATTTTCAGATTGAAGTTTTACAGAAACAGTATGGAAGCAACACAAGTGATTACAAACACAGGAATGAGGTAAGTTATTATTAGTGCAAAAAGCAAGCATATGCTAAAAGCAAAGCATATGGATTTAAAAAAAAAAAGAGAATGAATCTCATGGAAGTTTTAATACAAGACCAGAAAGGTCTCTTGTAAACATTGGTATTTACAAGTTTAAGATTTGTACAACTACAAAAGGATATTTCTAAATATTAGTAGTGCATTTACAATGAATTTTTGTTTTTTTTTTGTAATAAGAGAAATGACTAAGTTTATTTTTTTCCTTTTAAATCTTCAGGGGATATCTTTCAAGATTAAGGTATTTGTTACAAATAGTAGAAAAATCATTTCTTTACAAAAAAAAGTATATATTAAAATATTTATACATTTTAAGTTACTATATATTAACTGGAAGTTTTTGCCTTGTACTCGGGCACCACAATAAAGAATGTGGTAATAAGGAACTGAAACCAAACAGAATTTGCTCATATACCAAATCTTATGAATCATCTATGCAAGATCTGTAGCAATCATGGGGACTCTACCTCAAACACTACTGCATGTGCCAATTTTTTTTTTTTTTAGTTTGAAACCATGTATTTTTTATATTTTAACTATCACTACCAAAAAGAGCTACTGGATAGAGTATGGTACTCTATCCCACCATCTTCAATACATTTTCTATATGGTACTCATACCTGAGCAAGGCTGTATAATGCTGATGTTTCAAACATAAAAAAGGTTATATATTTTTAAGATAAAAACAATGCAAAAATAAAATATTTGTAGCATTTACAAATAGTACAAGAGTTACATTAAACACTACATTCAAAACTTGAGATTTATTATGTTGTTTCTACTTTGAGCTTGATGTTTTCATATCTGCAAAAAGAAGGAGACATTGTTAAATGTTTCATAATTTCACACTGTATACATGGTCAAACACTTTCAAAACAACTACTGTTTCAGAGTTCTGAGACACAAATCACGGTCAAAACCCTTGCCCATTAAAGGGTTAAACCAGCATTGGAATACTAAACATTATGGAAGACAACTTCTTCATTGTTGCACTCCCTCTTAGGAAAACATGTTAGAAAACAAGCAGTGATGTATTCAACAGTTCGCTTTCAACCACACCCTATGGATCACAGCCCACAGACTGAGAGGCCAGCTAAACCCATGCAACAGTTCATGGCTCCCCAAGGGGGTGGGCACACTCCCCTCGCTCTGCTGTTCCCAACCTTTCTCCACGCTCACAGGACCTCTTGCTGAGCAAAGCTAGCTCCCAACTAGCAGAAAGCTAAGCTAGAAAGGGGAAGGAGTGGGATGAGCAGAAAAACCAGCAAAACTCCTTGTGTGAGTCCCTGGGTTGGCTTACTTAAAAGGTGAGCCAGAACTCATCAGGCTAAAAACTAGTCTTTATTTTCAGTGGATCCATTCCCGTCCCCAACTCATCATGAACCTGTACAAATTCAAGTGCAGGGACAAGATGACAAAACCTCTTCTGGCTGCAATACGGACTTTAAACTATATATGTGTCACAAAAATGCACCTTACGAAAAATTTTTCTAATGAGGAGCAGGGGAAAGACTGAAAAAAACCTGATTACACCCATGTAACTGGATTATTTATTAGAATGAAAAACTTTTGAGCTGAAGCGAAGCCCAGGGAAATCAGAAGCTTACTAGGCTTTTATTATTTGAGGGACTGGGGAAGACTCAATAACCAACGTTTCAGTACTTGCTTGTCTTTGCTTGTGAACAAATATAAAATTTTTTAAAAAAAGGTTATGCCAAATTCAACAACTAAATTTTCTTAAAACTTCTATATGGAACAAAACGACATGTCAAGAACATCACATGCACTGCTGAGAAAAGTGTTGGTTCTACAGACGCAATACGCCATTTTCTCCTCCACAGCTACAGCTCATTTAAATGCTGCGTCTGACACTGACTTTACCTTGAAGCCATCGAACCTGCGTGGCTGGTCCGTATCCTCTCTCATTCTTTGCAGAAATTCTGAACACTATTGCAGGTCGGGAAGTGTAATCAACATGAGCATTTGAAAGCTGGGCAGCAGTCACTATACATGATGTTTTAAGACCACAGTATATTCTCATAAATACAAGCTGACTTGGATTTTCCTGTAGTTGTGTGGAACGGATCGCTAAGTAGGCAGAATATTCTAAAATATTTCCAGAGGGTGAAGCAGGAGGCTCCCACGAAAGATGAATACAGTCTACACTCTGAAGAAAAAGGGAGAAAATGTGATAGTATGTAGATAACCATTAGATACTTGAAAATATATAAATAAAAATATGAAAATACAAAAAACCCTCTAAAGATCCTCTGAAAATTCTAACCTAGCATCATCATTCTTTGGAGGTAAAGATGTCTTTTGACTTTTTTTAAAAAAGCATGGTAAACCGTTCCAGATTCAAGGATGCAGAAAGAGAAAATCACGGGGAAACAATCAGATGATTAAGTAAGATGTGTATCTGGTAACGTGATCATTAAGTCTTAAAATAATTCTTTGTAGCAATTTTTTTAAAGAATATTACATTGAGCAGAATTAACCAATTAAGCATTTGACACTATTTTATATAACAATTTCTACTTGGAAAAAAACCCCAACTAAAACAAAGAGTTCTGATATTAAGCTTGTGATCAGAATTTTATACATCAGAACTAGAATTACCTATATTTCTCACCTTGGTGATTTTGACTGTTGAAGGAGCTCCAGGAAAACCTGGAATGCAAGTTTTGAATTCACTGACTTTACTGAAAGGCCCAACACCACAACCATTAATTGCAGCAACTCTGAACCTGTACACTGTGCCTGGAAAAAGATCCTGTTTCTTAAGTAATCTGTAGTCTGGTACATCTGCACTTTCCATCTGAAAATAAAGCAACATTTGTGTTAATTTTTAAAACATTCTAAACACAATTAGCCTAAAAAAATCTAAAGTGGGTAGCGATAAACTGAGATTAGTAAGTTTAACGGAAACCGAACATCAATCTAACACTTTTAAACTTAAATGAGAATTTACGAGTAGGTTCTGAAGCATTAGTTCACCTTAAAACAGCTGATCAAAGAAACAATATAAGACTACCTCTCTAGCCAAAAAACCCCCACCCATTTTTCAGTCATTTAAATTGAACTGCACCTTTTGGTCATTTTCACTTGGGAAAATAAAAGCAAAGTAGCATTTCCAACTGCATAGCTTATGATTTAATTAGTATACTCTTCTGTCCTAAAAAATATTTTTCTTTCAAAAACAGTTATTCCTATAGTTAGGAGCTGCAATTTGATGTGTAGGTAATCAAAATGTTTTTAAAGAAAGGCACTGTAAGTTATAAATAGTAAGAAATAGGTTTCTGAAACATTATGTGCTACTGTACTTCCACGTTTAAAATATTCATTGATGCATCCTTGAAACTTCCAATGGAACTATTTTCTTTCTGAATAATGTATAAGAAATCACAATCAATATAAACACTGTAAAAATGAAGATGTGCAATATTTATAGTGAAGTGCTTTCTTTGAAAGTGTTCTGTTCTTTCGTTTCTGTCTCAAGAAAACACATACCCATTGTTTTTGGTTTTAGTTTGCTAGGACATCATTAATTTACACTTTCACCATCAAACTGCAACATTCTTGCAAGTTTCACACATACAGCATTTTCATATATAAACTTACACATGCAACAACATTAAGCTAGAGAAATCTAATAGAAAATCCACTACAGTTCCATACCTAGTCTTTTTAAACAGCCTAGCCTATGTCTTATTAGTATCTTTAACGATTTATAAGCAAAGATTCTGGAAACAGAGAATAAACTTTGATTGAAACATTTCAATGCTGTACTGGAATAACATACTGGGTGGTTTTAATTTTTAAGAATTTTTACTGGTTTGAAAGTTCACTAAGTTTAAAATTGTTTCCTAAGCCTAGAAATAGAAATACGGAAAGAATTAGCAATAGCACAAGAAGATGTTCCATATTATCATACAAGAACAACAGAAGAAAATTGATCTGATTTAGGAAATAGTAAAAAAAGGTGAGCAAAATGCAAGAGGAACTACATGGTCACAAAATACAAAACTCCTATAAGCACCAGATTTGCTGCAGTATCAGAAAATCCCACATTCTGTTGTCAACCATATGAGCAACAGATTCCAAAATACATACGTGCAAGTATGTCAGAGAAGAATTAGCAGCTACCTTGTTAGAGATGCTCAGTGTTTCCTCTGGCAGCAAGTAGAACTGGCTCACCACAGCGCTGCTGTTCTTAAAAATTCCAACATCATACCACTGCCGGTCTCTTGTTTTCACTAGTGCCATTTGTCTTTGTGGAGTTTTCTAGTATTTGAAGAACAAGTTATGCAGATTACTCATAATTCAACATAATGTAAAAAAAAAATGTTAAGACTCTAGTATATGTAAGAGACAACCCCCTTTCATACCAGTGTTACTTTCTTATACTTCAAAGGAATATGCAAATATTATTAAAATACTGTTCAAAACCAACTGGTTCTTATACATTGATTTAGACACAGTCCATCATTTAAAAAAAAAAAACAACAAAAAACCAAAAACAACAATTGGGATGTCACCTCTGACATTCTAGTTTAAACAGGCAGGGGAAGACATTTAAAGTTGTAGAACTAGGTGTCTGTAGCAGCATGTAGTTGTGAGTTAATTTCACTCAGAGGACAAAAAGTTTCACAACAAGATCCAGTATCAGTAGCTCTAACTGGGATTCAGCTATACCTCAGCCCCAGACTGCTGCTGCTGAACTCGCTTGTAGCTGAGAACAGGGCCTCTCCTGTGGCGTGGGGCCATGGTGGTGGAGGGCATGGGAACTGTTCCTGACTGACCCAGAAAGACAAACTGTCTTTCTTGCTTGTCTCCAGGCACCAGGGAGGGTGCTTACATGGCCAGTGTGCCCAGCACAGGCAGGCCATGATCCTGTCAGCATGGAAAAGGGGCAGGAGTGGCGGCTGCTATTGGCAAAAGCACCCCAACCCTTTAGTAGCAGCTGCTTCTTCCCATCCTTAGCTCCTCTCTTTTGGTGGCAACAGTGGCACCTTGGTTTTGTGTATTAAGTTGTAAGCAGGTGAAATAGGAAGCATTTACTTTTTCAGGCAGTATTTACAGCTTGCATAGCCAGTCCCCATCACCTCTAGGGAAAAACATCAAGATGTCAGTTTAGTTACGTTTCAAACCTATAGATCAGCAGCTAACACTAGTCTGATCTAATACATACTTCATTTTAAATTCAGTTGTGCACACAGAAAAACATTTTACATTTGCACATCATGCAGCAGAGAGACCATTCCACTGTGCCAGTCGATAAAAATGATTCAACAGCTGAAACACATACTCGGATCTCCTCCCAACTACACAACTGCTACTTAGACTCAAATCAAACCCACACAATGCAATTAATTTTACAACATAATTGTTTACCCCTGTATTATTCACTTCAAGCCCTAAATATACATTGTTTTTCTTTCAGAGATATAATTAAGGGAAAACAGAAGAGCCCTCACAACTAATCAACAGAACAATAAAAACAGCCATTTGATTATACTTTTTCAAACTTACAGAGGAGTGTGAATCATTTGTCTGTCCAATATTGACCCTTGTTGAAGGCATGATATAAGCAGTTTCAGCAGCTAGAAACAAAAAGTTATATTTAAAAAGCTTAAGTGATATAAAAAATTTAACACAAAGTCCACAGAGTATGAAAGTTGACCTCAATAGTCATTTACAAGTGTTTGTTGCAAAAGTATGTCTCAGACTTCTTTTGCATGCAGTTCTATTTATAACACGAACAACTAATTTTGGCTTGTGTTGTATTCACAAAACAATTTTAAGATCCTGGCATTGCAGGCTGCTACAGATAATACAGACAGAAGGCAGGACTCAGAAAATTCTAAAAAGTGACAGAATTATGAAATCAATATGAAATATTTGTGAACAAATAATCTAAATACCAGATTGAGGCACATACTGATGACATTGTATGAATAGTCTAAGCATGAAATCTTAATTTGAATGCATTGTTTCTGACATCATCAATACAGTCTGAATTCTGAACATAAGCAGTTAATCTTTAAACAATCCTAACAAATAGGAAAAGACATTTATTAAATTTAAAATGGAATCTAAAAAAAAAAAAATTAAAGCATGTAAGCATTAAGCACATGAGCAACTCAAGGGAATATTAGTATTCTATACTTGTGTTTCTGGGTTTTGCTTTGAAAATACAATATTGTTTGGTAAAAATTACACTTGTCACACAGCGTCAATAAGAGAATACAGTTCTTCAGTTAACACTCAAAACAATAAAAAGCACAGCCTGTTGATATTCACGAAAAACAAAACTTGAAAAACTACCAATATGTTTGGTTTCTGCGTTGCTGCTTATTTCATCCATTTCAAGCAGACTGTGAAGAGGTCACCACATTTGACTAGCGGTGAGGCAGCCACATGAACTGGCCATATTTGTTACAGAGGTCAATTGTTTAAAATCAAAACCATCTAAGTTACTATTTGTGGTCTTTTGCTGACTAAATAAACAGACAAACACTGAATGAAAGCAAATGTGCTATGGGCACCAAAACTGGCTGCCACTGCTATTTAGAAAATGGGCTTCTGCATAAATGAAGGTTCAAAAGACTTTTCACTTACAGGAAACAAATTGGTTTACAAATGTATAAAAGGAATAACCTGATTTTAAAAGATGTTTAAATCACAGCAAAGATCATCCAGGCTGCCCAAGGTCCTCAATGCCCAAAGCCCTATCTCAATCCCAAGTACTAGTCAAGATGGGAATCCCACCACACTAGAGGAACTCTGATGGCCTTAGATATATATGGCTCAAAATACAGTATGTGAAACACATTTCAAACCTTCAGATTTTGAATTGAATGTTGTTAGTGAAGTTTCATCTTTAACAACTGCCCCATTTGTACTTGATGATTCAGTTTTAACAGCCTGCTGGGTTACCATAGTTTGTGTGCTGGAGACAGTACTGGATACAGAAGCATCAGGATTTACAGTTCGTTTGTCCAAGTCATGTAATTCACCTACATTTGCTGAAGTCCGAGGACCTTAAAAAAAGAAAATATTAAGCAGAATTCAATACTGGTAACACCTTACAAATCTCAACTTGATCTAATGGCTTTAGTTTCATGTAAAACCAGAGTTTAACTCAGATTTAGGTTAGAATAGTTCTGATTATATCAATTGCTAATGCTTTGTTTAGGTATATAATTTAACAAGAGTCAGCATAGTCATAAATAGATATATGTAAACACTTGTATTAAAATAGCAATTTAATTTGTTTCAAGCTTGCTATTCTATATCTATTTGGTTATGAAAGGATTAATTTGGAAAAAAAATCCCAATATAAAGAGAAAGCATCTACAGAAACCAGTATCACACATCTGTAACAATCAATTTAAGATTAACCACTGTGGAAGTCTGTTTCTCACTTAGCACTAAGATCCAAAATTTCCACACTGTACTTAAATTCCTCTGTGAAGAAAATGAAAATCCAACAACCTATACATTACATGAAAGTCAAATATAAACAGATCAGGTGATTGAGCCTGGATTCACCACACTGAACTTAAGGCACTTCAGTGAAATGCCTAAGTCAGTGCCTAGTCATCTTCTATTTCCTCCACAGTCACAGAGAAACATGCTCCTCTCTATGTTGCCTAAAATTTTACATTGGTTAATAGCTTTTCACTATTAACAGTCAGAAGTAGTGTCAAAGAGAGCCTGCAGTTACTATCACCTTAATGTTGTAAAATGAAACTGGTCCTGTCAGTCTGTTCTTTGATGTTAAAAAGGGCTATTTATGTTGAGAGACACACATTTGCCATCATAATAATTAATATATTGACAATTTCATGTCCCTTGCAACACGTCAAACAACTTAAGATTTCATTTTTCCTCCTATCTTCTAAAAATATGTATAGTAATAACTAGCGCAAGTTGTTTTTTTTTTTAAACTACAAAAGCCTCTAAAATATTTTGAAATTGCAAGACAGAAATAATCTTATTTTATGTTTATGAGATGAATTTTAACTCTCACTTTTTAATTAATTTTTATTCTATAGTCATCTTACTTGAAGTACAAACAGGCAAAAGAGAAGGGGCATTTGATTCTTTGAATCCTGTAGCATCTGCACGGTTTTTCATAGTCTCCTGTGTAATCTTGTTTTCAGGTGCTGCAACCTTTTCTTTTCCTTCTACTTTTAATAATGAGTTGGATGAAAGGGAAACTTGGACCTAACCAAAACAATACATTTGTTAATGTTTAACTGCAAAGTTCAGAAATTTCAGTTGCAAACATGGCATGAAAATGCTTGCTCGAAAACAACAAACAAAAATCCTCCAACAAATCCCCCTAGCACTTTAAATGAAAACAAGAAACCAACCTCACAATCCACCTTTATATTAGCCATTACAAAACAAAGACTCAAACTCTAAGTTGACTTGGAAGTGTCCCTGACACATACTAAAATTTATCTGAGAGCAAACTCACATTCTTATGGTATTACATGGAAGTTCACTGATGCATACATTTAGTCTACTAGGGGGACTTGAGGGGATGGGAAAAATCACAATTACAGAGGCTTTCAACCTTTGCTTTCCTGCCACGTACCTAAGGTATTTCTACTGCTAGTAAAATTCATAGTACTTCTACATGTGTTTTCTACATGAATACATTATGGATCCCATACAGACCTGAGGCCTTACACAACTAAGAAAAGGTGTAAATTTCTAAAAATGTGATCCTTTAGCCAAAGTTTTTCCTCCCTCTTTCTTTTAAATTGGCAAAACAGTGGAACATGTACAACTGCACAACCAGAATAGACAATAATTGGGTTTATTCTGTAGTAGGAACCTACAACTAAGCAGACTAGCATAAAAACACTAACAAAGAAGGAATATGCTTTATCCTTTTTGCCCCCCACATTAATTTCACCAACATTTTGAGGACGAACAGTATTTCTACTGGTATCAGGCTCCCAGTTAGCATTCTGGAATACAGCTGCAGTTTCCTTTCTGCATTACCAAGAAAAAGACTTTAAAGATTGTCTGTCAATCATAAAAGTAAGAAGGATGTAAGAAAACAGACACAACTACTTCAGCAGGTGTCTTTTTTTGTTGTTTGATTTTGGATTTTTTCTAAGGCCTAAAAAGTATCAGGGACATTTAAAACTGAGAAAGTGTTTTGGCAGTTCTCTCGCTTCCCACGCTATTTTGCCACTTAGGCATTTTTCAGTTTACACTTACGTTATTAGGAATGACATTATTTGTTTGGCTGGGATGATCCACCTTCATTTCTGGATAAGGGACACTAGGCAATGACTGTGGACTTTGGTGTAGAGAAGAGCCACCTTTCAGGTAAACAAAAGCAAATTCCAATCAGTTACATAAAACTTAGTATTATGTTGGTTGGAACCTATTCCAGTAAGCAAGAGGGAGACCCCAAGTTGCGTGAAGGAAGACTTGGTTGTAAGACTGAAATGAAACTGCGTGGCCAAACAGTCACACAAAATCCCTTCCTCACTGTTTCTTTTCTCGAATTGTGCCCAGCGCTGTACAAATACCTTTGTATTCAGATAGCTGGCCAAAACTGACAGAGACAAGTTAAAGCTGAATTTTCCATAATTATGATGCACACATTTTGGGAATAACCAAAGAAATAGGGTCTCTCTCTCAAAATGACTTTTTAAAAAAAAAACCAACCAAACTCGTATTAATTACTTATGCAACTCTCTACTCTACCTTTGCACAAATATTAGCGTAATGTGATCTGACTACTACCTTGTGAACTCAGCATTGATGTCACAGGAACCCCAGTACCAGGTATTCCAGCCACTGATGGCACTGGTGAGTCAGCATGTAATTGAAGAAGATATCCTTCAACTGTAGGTACTTCATCCCATTTTACTTGAAAAGAGTTGGTTGTAGCTCTAACCAGCTGTACTTGTGATGGTGCTGGAGGTTTCTCTACAAGAAGCCAAAAAACCACAGATGGCATGTTTGAAATTGCCCTCCTTTATCAGTTTAAGAAATATCTATATAATGCAAGCAAAATCAATAGCTCCTTTTTCACTTATGTACAATGTATACCAGATTCAACAAGAAACAGCTGTCAAAGGTGGCAAGTCAAGTCAGAGAATAAAGTGTCATTCTAGAGTGTTCAAAAATGCTGAAGTTTTGATGCTTTCTTTGTTTTTTAATGGCTTTTCTGCTGCCAGTAAGTCTTTGGGTTGTATATATATCATTATAGGGATTATAAAGATAAGAAAGCGTCTTCCTTTTCTAAAAGGCTGCACACAGCTCTTTGGCTCCTAAAGCTTTACATATTCCTGAAAAGGATTCACAGAAGATTGTGCTTCTTTTTTGCTTGCTCTCTGTAGCTAAAGTGAACTCTCCCTCAAACTTCTTCTGCAGAGGCTGAAGCCTAGGCATGATTCAATGCCAATGACCTGCTCCTCTCACTTGCCTTGATGCCTGACTAAGCTGCACTTTCAAGCACATCTCTCCCCTGCTACTATTTTTCTTCTTCGGATCTTCCTGAGGGGAGGGGAAAAAAAAAGAAAAAAAAAAAAAAGAAAACACAATCTCCTAAATGTTTCACAATCTCCAGTAACCATTCTCACGCCTCCACCTGAGCAGATAACAACTCCCTCCCAAATGTACTATTCTAGTTCCCCCTCTCCCAATACCATCTCAGTCTCCTGCCACCAAGCCTGCTACTAATGAGTGATTAGTGCTCCAGAATTCCCTTCAGCCCCAGGAACAACCTGGTCCTTTCTCAGATTCAACAGTATCTTTTTGCAGTCCAAGAGATGAGGAAGCAGCAGCAGCAATGATCCCAAAAGAAGGAGGGGTTTGGTAAAAAAGAGTAAGTAGCAGCACCAAAGATCACTACCAAGAGAGGCCAGGAACCTTGAGTTTAGGTAAAACACCCTTTAGCACCTTGTATCTACTGACTATGGCACGCAATGCAGAATCTAGCCACAAAGTTCTTTCAGAGGCTTTAAACAAGCCTTCCTAATTTTTTTCCTTTTAAGTTACAGCTGTAGCGTTCAAACAATCAACAATGAGGTGTGGTTTATTTAAATAAGCTTTAAAATTTAAATAATCTTTGAGTTTGCTACAGCTTTAGATGTTGTGATCATCAATGATGCCAGCTTCCCCTATGTTAATAAAATATGGAACATAGTACAAGTCTCTTGTTTATTTCTGACTCACCAGTATCAAGGTACCAAAGATCTTTGCAGCAGACTTGATTGTTCCAAGCTTTTCTGTAACCATCTCTACCACTCCAGATATACAGACGAGTGCCAACCGCTACAGCACAGTGTCCTGCTCTTGGCCCTGGTAACAAGTTACTTTTGTCCTCCTGGCAATCTGAGATCAGACCTATCCATTCTGTGGTATCTAGTAAATGAAACTCGAAAAATTTAGTTTCTAGATGTTTTCCAAAACAAGCAATACAGATGTTAATACACTTAACTGCTCAGAGAAAATGAAAATAAATAATCTCTGGTTTTATAGACAATTGCATTTAAATTTGCAATATTACAAACAGAAGGTCGCCTTCCAATTAGTTTGCAAGATACGATCAATTAATACAGGATGAATTTTCCGACCTCTAGTTGTTTCTTTCAGGCAAATACAAGATTCAGGGGTAGTACTATCACATTTAGAAAAAAACTCATTTCAGGATCTGTCTCTTGTGTTCTACTTGTGTTCTAAATGAAAAAGGAGTATCTATATTACTTAGCATTAATGTTGTATGAACAAATATTTGCATCAGCAAACCTGCTGAATGTTCAAAGAAAAATAATAATAATAAAAAAATCACTTCTTAAGAAAGTGGCGTCTTCTTTAGTCAGCTAGGATTACAACTGTGTATCCTAAAACTTTTCTCAGGGTCTTCAAAATATTTATTCTACTCTGTTAGGAAAGTATTAATTCAAAATGCCCACTCCCAGAAAGGCAGAAACACTGACCCAAATTAAGATAAGAAAATGAACCGGTACATTTCCATTCACCATCATGAGCAGAAATTTCACCTCCTGCTGACTGTGGAACCCATCCACCAAAAACATACATTCTGAAATATAGGAAAAGAGGGAAGAGGGGAAAAAGAAAAGAAAAGCCAATTAACATTCAGATCTGCTGCACGTGCTCTCTCAAACTAGGACAAAACAGAAAATTTCCAGTTCTTTACAGTTCTGGTTTACAGCAGATTTTACGTGTGTCTAGTCTCTTTAGAAAATATTGTTGCAGACATCTACCTTCTGAATTTTTTCAGTAAGTTAACTGATAAAAAAAACCCAAGCAAACAAAAAACCCCCCAAACAACTTCCCAGAAACAGAAGTTAATACCGTATCTTTTTACAAAACACCAAACTGCTAACACTCTCCAAAAATCACACATTTACATGGAATTTCTACAACCCTTTACTGCAGACCTCTCAATAAATCATTCTAAAATTAGAAGACTGGTATCTAAGTCAGATATCAAAATTTTACAATGTAATGCAGGCTACAAACTAATAACATTTTATGTAAATAATAAAAAGCTAAGCTCTTGGATCATAAGATACAAAGCTTTCACACTTCTTTCCCCCCTTGCCTCTTTCTCCTCACGCCAGCTTGTAAACTGATATAAAATGGACTGAAACCCATGTTTAAAAGTCCATTTTATCAATGCTATCTGCCAAAACAAATCATACTGGTAAGAAGCAAAGTAATGAGGAACAGACTACAGAAAAACTGGCCCACAAAAATGTGGAATGGTTTTGCGTAGAACTAGTTCTACTCTTTGGGCAGTTTCTTTGCGTAGCTAGTTCACTGTGTCACAGACACAGAGGCACTCAGGTTGACTCCTGACAGAGCCAGCTCAGGTCCAGCTGAGACCACCCCAGAATGCACAAAGGTGCATTAAGAAGCCTGGAAAGCTGCTTGTGGGTTGGGCAGATTGTCCTGCTGGATGGAAACACTGACAGTTTGATACCTTTAAATTAACAATGATACTTTTTAATTTCCACTGAGGTAGGATAATAGAAGCAGAAAAGTACTCTACAGGGCTGATGGTTTATACTGAGCAGTAGTGGATAAGCATCATCATTCTCCTACTAGGTGTACCTTTCTAGAGTTGAGCTTTTAACAACAGACATACTTGTTTCCTATTACATTGGCCGTATGGAGACTGCGAGGAAGCGGTACTGTCCCTTTAGTTTCTGGTCTTGACCAGGTCATGGTTTCTAAAAGAAAAAGAATAAAAACCCTCAAGCAACTTATTACTGTGTATTTCACTACCTGGATATTAGGAGGGAACATACCTCTAACATTCAACAGAACAAAATTTCACCTTTTTAAGATGGCCACTTTAAGAAAGGCGGCACAATAACAAGCACTTAATGCTTCTTTTAAAATTCACAGGAAATACTGACATACTGATTGTTTATCACTTTATCAAAAAGATACATTATGGTTTCATTATGGTTATTCAACTTGGTTATCATAGTGACAGTCTTTAAAGCACTCTAAGGAAACAATCTCACAGTGTAACCAAACTCAGTGCGGATAATATATGCAAACAATGCTGTATCTACTTAATTACAAAAATTACAAAAGGTTAACACTATGGTGTGAGTCCCGATAATATCTGCACCACATCATGCCATTAATCATTATATACTGTAATTTTTCCTCTTAGCCAGCGAGGCCCCTGCACTTACTTCTACCGGCAAATCAACTCACCTATGTCAAGTTCCCAGAGATCATTAAGCCGACAGCCACACATCCCTCCAAAAATATACATCTTTGGACTTCCCAAATCTTTTCTGCAGTATACGACGGCTGTGTGAGATTCTCGGGGAGACGGCAAGATCCCTTTGGTCACAGGAATACTCCAGCCGACAACTCCAGAACCGTGTTGCAGCTCCAGTTCATAGAAATCATTTAAATACCTAGGGTATTATTGACAAAGTATGAAGGACTTGCTTATAAGCAAGATTACAAGTGAGCTTTAAACCCTGACCATTTCCAAGTATTACAGACTGCTGTCTTGGAAGAGCGTAGAATTTTAAAATCCCAAAACATGTGATGGTATCGCGGATGGTACCAACACTAAATGGATTTAAAACAAAAAATGAACTATTACAATTTGTTGCCTCTAAGGAAACATGCTTTCATATCACACCTGACACACTATATTACATGAAAGAAACATTCAAAATCACTAAACAACATTCTTAGCAGAAATTACTACATATGGACAAACTTGGAATAAACTGCAAAGCTGTGAAAAATACACGATGACATGGGACATTAGAGATGAATTTCTGCAACTCTAAGGCAACAAAGGTGAAAAGTTGTTTCTTTTCCAATGCCTTCAGGCTGGCCAACAGACAATTAGCCATTTGTTGCTGAATCTATCGGCAAGTTATTTTTAGATAACGGTCTCTGAATCTTGGCACTCACACCAGATATCTCTTGTTTACTGAGCTTAAAATTGCAAGTTTATAGCTCAGTGGATATAAGCGCTCTGAACTGCAGGTGAATGTGGATATAAAACTTCAGCATTATAGCACTGTTTGCCAATAATAAAAGCAATTTTAGCTGTTACTTTAAAAAATTTCCAGATGAATTCATAACTGTTTTCCACAGCATTATAGAAGAAACTTCCATTGTGAATTCCCCGATGACTCATGAGACTGCTGATTTAAGTAATTCTAACAAACAAGCCATTCTTAAAAACATCACCCAAAATACTAGGAAAAACACCAAAGTCTACTCAGGTTTCCCTCCAAGTGTTAGAGCTGTCAGTCAGTGTTACATATTGTGGGATTAGCAGAAGAAATTTTTAAGCTTCTTAGCACGTAACCCCTCCACTGCACAAATAATCCGAATGTGAGTAACTGGTACACAGGACAGCCTCCCTAGAATGTTCCTCTTCAAAGTCGTCGCATCTAATAATTCAATTTTAAAGACACTGAATTCAAACCAAATCAGCATACCTGGGAACGTTATTATTTGAATCCTCACTTTCATTTGCCAGGCCACCAAATAAATAGCACTTGTTACCATACAAAGAAAAGCTGTGGCCAAGTCGAGGACAAGGTGGTGATCCAGTGGAAGGAGCTTGAGGTTTTACTTTTTTCCAGAGCCATCTACTTGCCTTAAAGACAAGAAATATATATTTAGAAATATCTTCATTTATAGTCGTTCATAGTCAACAGAATTCACTCATGTATTTTCTGAATTATTTTTAAGGGAATGCTGGGCTTTTCTTAGGATATACATTAAAAGTGACACGTAAGAGCTAACCTTCATAAAACATTAAATATCTTATACTTTATTTAGACTAGATGGAAGTCTCTTTTTCAAAGTTATTTAGATTTTCTCCATCTTCAGAATCTATTTTAAGAGTTTATTCCTCCTGGAGCAGAGCAAAGCTCATCTACCTTCCCTCTGCAGTTGGTAATATAAAATGTGTTAATAAATATAAAGTAGTCCTCAAAACTGAAACATCTTCATACATTTCCTACCTGTAATTCATATAAATCATTACTGTATCTTCCATATTCAACCATTCCTCCGAACACTAGTATTCTGGTACCATCACAAACAAATCCATGTGCTGCACAGCCTGGAGGAATATCTCCCCTCACAGCAGGAAGGAACCATTGATTTGTAGCTGGGGGGGG
>VZTQ01010229.1:80941-112934 GCA_013400755.1 Pelecanoides urinatrix
GCCCCGCGCGCTCCCTGCCCCCCGCCCGCGGCGGGCCGCGCCCGCCGCCCCGCTCCGCGCACCCGTGTTGTAGACGTGCAGCTCATCGGCGATGCCCTCGTTGCCGCCCCCGAAGATAATGACCAGCTCGCGGATGGCGACCGCGCGGTGCCCGTGGCGGGAGCGCGGCACCGGCCCCGTGAAGGAAGATACCCGCCTCCAGCTCAGCCCAGCGGCGGCCGCCGCCATCTTACCGCCACTCCCACAATGCACCGCGCGGCCAGGGCAGGCCAGCGGGGGAAGGGAGGTGTCGGCGTGCCGCCGCGGGTCACGTGACGGCGGCGGGGCAGGCGCCCGGCGGGACTCCGTGTCCGCCCCTGTCGGTTACCCCCGCCCCTGAGGGGGGACTCCGTCTGCCGGTCTTCTCCATGGGGCGGCCGAGGGAGGCGGGGATCGGATGCTGGGTGCTGGCCTGCTCCCCCTCGGTGGCGGGGGCCGGCCGAGAGGCGCAGTGCAGGAGCTGCGTCTTGTCCCCGGCCGGGGCGGGGACTTGGAGGCCCTGGGCTGTGCCACGGCCGCCTCTGCCATAGGCCTCTCTCCGCACGGCACCCTCCACCCTTCGGGAGCCCCCGCGCTCGGCTTCGGTTCGGCGGGAGTCCTGTCAGGGGCCTGCTGGCTGCCGCCCCGGGCTGCTGGGGTGCTCGGGTCCCCAGGGAGTGGTGTGGGCTGTTTAGCTTAGGGCAGCCAGCTCTGCGTTCAAACCCTCGGCGATGTGTAGCAGGTTTTTTTTGTTGTTTTTTAACTTGCTAGTGGTAGGCGAGGTACGCTGCTGGCGAGGTATGCATCTTGAGAAAGGAGTTGCTGTTTAAACACTGAAGGTTGAGATTAGAAACCAAGGTTTCAGTTTTTCAGTTAACAGCGGATCATCTGAGTAAACCCGAAGATCTCGTTCTGCAGGACAGAAGCTGTTCTCTTTCCTGTGTGAGGGGGTTGTTAAGTGAGAATATAAACGTGAGGCAGAGGGAAATCAGAGAAGGTGCTACTGGGTTGCCGGTAATCGGAGGGGTAGCTGCCAGGTGAAGCAGATGGTCCCAATGGTGCATGCTCGTACAGCTGTGCGCTTCTTAGATCTGTTCAGGATGCACATAGACATGGAAGGGAGATGAAAAAAACACGGGTAGATTTTGATGAACACGAATTAAATACAGCTTAAAAAAAATGCCGTAGTACAGAAAAAGTAGTAATAGTTGTGGCCATCTATGTGAAGAACATAACTGCATGTATAGCTCTTCATTTATTTTTCCTTCAGGCAGCTCTGCAAAAGATGAATTTCTGTACAAAATAAACACAAATAATACAGTTTTGGCATGTTTGAGACATACAGTTGAACCCCCACATTTTCAGTTCCTCCAAAATGGAACAACAATCTTGATTTAAAACGCTTAAGATTTTTAAAACCTTGACTGAATACTTACAAGTTTTGCACTGCCTCATGCTAAAAATATGAAAAATAGTTTAGAATTTAAGATTATTATTATTGTTATTCCTTTCAGTACTCATGAAAGTCTTGTGATGAAACAGTTTTATCATATAGAAGGGAGGCTTCTAGAAGGGAGGGAGAGAATTTGAATAAAAGAAGGGATGTAGAAATAAAACTGCAAAAGCATTCCAGGAAAGATTAGGAGGCAGAGTATCAACACATGCTGGTTACCTTTGAATCTAAACCCAACCTGTGGATTCAGATTCTCTTAACTGCTCAAAGATTCAGAAACGAGATGATTCAAGTCAAAATGTATGTTCAGAGTTGAATTTTGCAAGTATCCCTTAGCTTTTGAATTTTAAGAGCTCTGCAAACAGACATTGGAAAAACTTTGGCTTTCAGTTTGACTTTGGCATGTTGTTGTTTGGCTCTTGCACACTAGTTATCTGTTCACATTTACGGTAAATAATGACTAGAAACCTAACCTGCAACTAGGCTGTTAAAGTAACTTCTGGAAGGGTTTGCTTCCTTCTCTTTCCCCCACCCCCTTAAGACTTTGTCTTATGGGATTTGTTTGCAATCTGCTAGCTGAAGCTCTGAGGCAAGTTTGCCAGATCTGGGGCTGCATCATCGTTCTGCACATCTGGAAGTGGTTTATGGGCTCTCATTCCTCCAGTGCGGCGTCTGGACTCTATGCTATTTCTCAGCAGCAGAGAAAGAAAAGAAAATCAGCACAACTCCAAAGTAAACTTTGAAGAGTTTGAAAAAGGAATTGAATCTTAAAACTGTTACTGTGCCCTGTAAGGCCCTTGCGTGGGGAACTTCAAAGGAGAATGATGGTCAAGGAAGCTTTGGCAAGAGTGCTTGCAGCTGTGGGCTATCTAGGATCCAAGTAAATAGCTCTACAGCTCTTCAGGAGAGAGGAGTCCCGAATACTGTGCTGCTTTGAAGAGGTAAAAAGACTAATTAAGCAGGAAATCTCTGAGCAGTAATGTCACTGTTTCTGAGCTTTCCCTTCTGCAGCCCCTCATTTTGTTACAGGATTTGGCAACTGAGTAGGGACTGCCAGGTTCCAGGAACTAATGTCTGTAGTCAGGAAAAATTGGGTATATATTTGCAGGGGAACAAATATTCCTCTCTTTCCTTAAAAATCAGTGGGTAATGAATCTAAGTTTCCGATGCTTAGGAATGCTGTAGTTTTAGAACTCAAGCTTGTATGGGAGTCTGTCTGAGTTTGGATTTTAAAGTTTAGAATGTGGTTCAGTTTATGTTGATTTAATAATTTCTGAAGATATCATGAGGCTGTGGCTATCTAACTTTCATCTTGCAGTGATTGTCAATATTGTTTGTGTCTATCATTACAAATCTTAATTAAAAGGTAGTAGTCAGCTCTATGAAAATCAGTGGAGGATTGCTATTAGCTAAAGTGGGGTTAGAAAGTTGCTCCAAGGGTGTAGGGGGTTCTGTTGTCTCTCTGCTTGTCTAAACAAGTAAACTTTTTTAATGGATAAGAAGATAATAGTTGCATGTAATGCGTGAGAGAAGGGCTTTCCTAGCAGTGGGTTTTTTTCAACCGATAAGCTTGATTTCCTCTCTGTGTAAATTAATGCCACATGAGGAGAGTGGGCTGCTGGAATGTAGATAAGTACTGCGGTTGCAGAAGGACTTTCAGATATTCCTCTCTCACTAAGATTTAGTCATCTCTTGGGACCTAAATACACGTGAATATAGGTGGTTTGTAAACAAAGCCACATCTTAGCTTTTAAAAATATTTTTATTGTCATTTAACTTGTTAGTCAAAGTAGAGACTGATTTAGGATGTCGCCTGAACTTGAGCATTAACCAATGAGAGGTGGTCAGTTTTGTGACTCAGCTTTTAAGTGTTCTTGCTGTTCTGTCTGCCTTTTCAAGGAGTCGGAATAAACTTCATTTTTGTGTGTGTGTGTAGAAACCATCACGTATCCTTATCTATGCTGCAGTGTGTCTATATCTGTATGTATGGAAACAGGAAAAATTGTCTTCTGTCCTATATACAGCTACCACTGCATAAATTAAAATATGTAATAGTTCTAGTGCAGAATATTAGTTATTTGTTCCAAAAAAGTTATTTACAAAGATAGAGTTCAGTTTTACTTTTACCAGGTTAACAGTAAAATTTGATGATGCAAAACCTTGTCCCTGAAATAACTAACTGGTATTCACTGCTGGTATTAATGATTTTTCTCGCTCTCTTGTGTTTTTTTTTTTTAATTTTTTTTTTTTTTTAATTAACCACAGATCACAGTTCTCTTCCAACAGGACACATGGCTCTTTTAAAGAAAAGTAAGAGACATTAAAAACATTTGAAATATATACTTGTAAAAGAGGACAGAAATGTCAAATGCAATTTCTCATGCAACTGCTGCATGCAAATTTATAGTTCTAGTTTTGCTAAATTATGCTTAGCTTTTAGTAAACAAATAAGCCTTTTCCTGTTAACTAAGTCAGATAAGTACGGCCATAAATCCCATTAATTTAAAATTACTCACTGCTTTACTGCATGAGACTGAGGGTCTGGAATTTCCCACTAAGAGTGCAGTTAGCTGCTGGTTTCGTGTGGGTTGTGCCTAGAGCACTGAACTTGGCTTTTCGACATTAATCTGCACATTAATGCTGTTCATACTCGCATTTGAGGTGTGGCCCTGAGAAATTTGGGATTCTCAATAGCTGTCAGGGTCAGTGACTGAAAATGGACCGGTGTGTGCCTTCAGTTATGCACCCCAAATTTCCCTGAAGTCAATGGGCTGTTTCCTCAGCTGGTTTAAATTAGTGCAGGTTCACTGCCATATGTTTACCAATTTCAATTTATTCTCATGCCCAGTTCTGGGCAGTTGGCCCTTTTGTTTGAAATAGTTCAAAACTTTGTTCCCTCTGCTCTTTTTTACAACTTAAATACCTTTTATGGTGGTGCAAAAGTAACAAAGTAGTCTGATACAAAGAACTACCATCATCAAAGTCACTGTTGATGATGGCAATGTATTCCTTCCCTGTTGTACTCTGAACTGTCCTGGTACCTGCTCATGGTTGGTTTATGTTGAATAACTTAAACTTGTACAAGACAGTCTGGTAGGAATTGCAAATCAGAATATACAGTAAGGTCTTTGCTGTTGCATGCTTACTTTTGATTTTACTAATTAAAGTAACTGTGTCAAAATATTTGTGTATTTTCAGATATTTTGGAACATTTCTGGTTCCAAACTAATAGCATGCTGGGTCTGTTTTTCTAGTATTTTTCGAGTTTTGCTCAAATACATCTTGAAGATCTGAACATTGAAATCGAAAAAAAATGTCTCCTGTGTTTGAAGTTTTATTAGGGAAGCATGAGAGAAGGAAAGGGCTAGGTAAAAATAATTGTCATGAAGTCCTGTAATGATAAACAGGCAAAATTCAGAAACATGTGAATTTCCTAGTATGGATAACCCATATATATTGGGAGCTTAATGATTTAGCGAGCAAATTGTCCATGAAAATCAAATAGTTGGAAATTACTGTAATGCGGGAGAGATAGTATTATGTTTTTAACATAAAATTTTTAGCTTGATAAATAACAAGAGAAAGGATAATTTGATAAACACAGCAAATACAGGTTATGATAGGTACTGGTTGCAAATTGGATTTTTTTTTTAAAAAGTACTTGGGAGTTAGTTATTATACTGATTGTTAACAAATTCTCCCTTTTATTTCAGTTAACCAGATCTTACTGTTACTTCTTATATTAACTGTGTGCGCCATTCTGTATAACAAAGTTCACCAAGTGCCATCTGCATTAAAGAATGAAACAGGTAAATGACTTGTACTTATGTTTCATTTATGTTGTTTTATATCCTTTATCTCTTCATTTGAACAGTGCTTTTTGTCTTACTGAATCTTGTTTGCCCTGCAGTAGACGAGCTACTCACACTGTTGCATATGGTCTAGGATGTGGAATTTTTTGCTTCTGAATTATTTGAATAAAATAGTAGGAGATCGATAGTAATGACTAAGAATTGTCATTCTGATTCAAATTTTTATTCGGATGTCACTGATGTAGATGGAAACTGGAGTATATCCTTATTTGTGTTGAACAGTGTTGGAGTTGTCAAGCGATAATAAACTTTGATCACAACTTGCCCCTTTGAGAATGTTCTTGCCCTACCTATTCATTTCAGATTACAGCAGAAGTTTTTGCTGGAAGTTTTATAATGACAGAAACCCGCTAGGGTTGATATGGTTGGACTGGTATTAAATGTTTATACTAATAGCTTATTCACTGTTCCCAAGATAAACAAACTCTGTCTTGGTATAAACCTTTTTTTTTCAGTATATTTTTGTTGGGGCGGTTATGAGTTTAATGGTTATGTTTTAACCAGTATAAATATATCCATATTAGTTCTTTAAGTTAATCAGTGCTAGGGATAAAAATCTTTCTTAGCAGTAACGTGAACTGATTCAGTATTGTTTAGATTTTTTTCATTTTATTATTAGCAACTTCCTGCTGGTACAAAATTTTGCACTATTCCTTTCTAGACTGCTTCCCAAAGAAGTGAAGCTCATGCAATTGCACCATCTCTTTGACTTACTTCTTTCTTTTGATAATTTTGGAACCTATTGTTCAATTTGTACTAAATATAACTGAGAAGTAGAAGTCTGAAAGGTATTCAAACTTCTTCAGGTTTCATGTGAATAAGCAGCTACATGGAGGACAGGCTGAATTGTGCCCCTGCTGAGTAGAAGATGCTGAGAACATTGTTTTATATTCTCTTTGGAGGCATCCAAGAGTCCAGTCAACCTGCATGTAGTTCTGGATTAGTGACAGCTCATGCTGTGTGCCTTGCCAGATGCGGATGTGTATAGGATGTGGTAAAGAAATGGGGTGATTGTGATACAATTCCACTGCTTATGGAACTACATGCTCTTTCCTATGACCCAGATCTGATACAAAAAGATTCTTAATTTTCTATTGTAATGCATAGTTTTGTTTCTTGTAGTTGATTTGGAGAGTCCTGAGGAAATGGAAGAAGTCCCAGTTGTAATCTGCGCTGCTGCTGGCAGAATGGGTGCAGCTATAGCAGCAATCAGTAGCATCTACAGCAACACAGAGGCTAATGTTTTGTTCTACATAGTTGGGCTGAAGACTACCATCCCGCATATTCGGTATATACCAGCCTTATTTTATTTCGTGCTGTAGTTAGAACCAGGTTGTTGTTCTCCTGAGCATGGGCATAGACTTTGGAGGACTTTTCAGGGAAATGTTTCGGCCTTTTATTTAAGTAGTGCTATTGGTAGCAATCCCCAGGATTCTTTACGTGTAGGAAAAAGGACTGTTTTGCCCTACGCAAGGCACTGACTGGTGTAAAGGGGTGTGAAATAGCCAGACCATGCCCATACCTGTGCCTCTCTGCCTTTTGTAGATCAGTTGCAGAAGAGTCTGTAGTAAGGTAAGTGTATACATGCTTACTTGTCACAATCCTGCTGTGTGGTACTGTACTTACCTCTCATCTGGTGTTGTGTCTTAAGCTTTGGAGTAGAAAAACTTGCTGTTTAAAGCTAATTTCAGCTAAGGGGGTGTATTAAATGTTATAAATAGAGGCCCAAAGAAGCTTGTAATGAAAGCATGTTTGGGTGTTAAAATTTGCAAACATTGTCTAAAAGAGGAAGAAGGTGTGAATCAAAATTAAAGCAGATTTCTTAGCAGTTCTCATCTCTGGCTACTGCATTTCTGTAGCCTGACTACCCACAATTTGTGTCAAAGTGAAAAGATGTAATGAGTGGGGTTCCACAGGGAGTTTTTCCCATCCAGTTCATCAGTAACCTAGATAATAGAGTGGAGAATGTTCTTTATGAATCTGCAGCTGGTATGAAGCTAGAAAAGAGACAGCAGATATATTGAGGAAAAGAGCTGAAAATGAACTAATCACAATGAATTGGAAAAACGAACTGTAAAATATGATGAAATTCAGAAGAGGTAGTGACAAGGTAATATAGGTGGGAATAGCTGATTGTATTGGCTCAGGGTGAAGCAGGAGTTCGGTAACACTCATTTGGAAAACTACAGAATTACGACTGATAACTGACCACACTGATTCAAAAAAAATAGTCATGCATCATAGTGGATATACATGTTGATATGTATGACCACAGGAGATGTGAGGAAACTTTTTCTAATCTTGCAAACATTATTAATGTGTCAGAAAAAGTGTGGTGTTTAGTTTTAGGTGCCTTCAGGAAGGATTTAGAAGAGAGGTCGGAGGAGAAAATAAGCAGTGGTGTCAAGAAATCTGACAAAATAATGAAAAAAATTAGTTTAGTCTAAAGAAAATATAGTTAGGAGGTGATGTGGCAGTCATCTTGAAGGACGTAAAACTAAAAGGGAGAAAACTAACCTCTGGTTTAAAAGCACAGTGTATAGGGTAAGAAAAAATGGTCTTTAACTATAGCAAGAAAGCCTAGAAAAATAGCATTTAATGCTAGTGATGGTGAAAGATGGATTGTTTGGGCAACATGTGGAGTCTCTGTTTTTGCAGTGGTGTGGGGTGTTTGCTTTGTTGGGTTTTTTGGGTGTTGTTTTTTTGTCTTGTTTGTTGTGGGTTTTTTAAGAACAGGTTAAACAAATGTCTGTGTGCAGTAGCTGTAGACGTAAGTGATTTTGTCTTGAGATAGAATAGATCGAGTGAGCTTTCAAGGTCTCTTATTCTCCTATGAGTCTGTGAATTCAATACTGAAGTACTTGCCACACACTCAATATTTTTTTTAATCACTGCTTTTTTATCACAGAAAATGGATTGAAAATTCTAAACTGAAAGAAATAAAATTTAAGGTTGTGGAATTCAACCCTATGGTACTAAAAGGAAAAATCAGACAAGATGCATCGCGTCCCGAGTTACTGCAGCCTGTGAGTAAATGAACAATGCATAACAAATTTTTGGTGTTTTTAACACTTATTACACGCTTTAAAATGTCCTAGATCTCTGTACCATTACACAGGGGGCTGTAAGCCAGAAAAGCCACATCAGGTCCGAATGCTAAGACCTCACTCAAGAAGGAAAAGTGCACTATAACAAGCTCCTTGCAACTTGTCTGTCTTGCTGGGACCTCATTATTTGGTGGCATAAGCTTGGTAATTTGAATATGTCGTATCTTTAAGAATATATTCATAGTTTATTAGAGGGAAGATCTAGTAGTGTTCTTTGTGCCTCCATGATCCCGAGTTGGCTGTGTTCTGCTGGTGTCCGGGGTTAATTCAAAGGCTGATCTAAATATTACTGGCTGTCAGAAAAGGCAAAGCACATGTTAGAAATTATTAGGAAAGGACTAAGGGTCAAAATAGAGAACATCATTATGCCACAATAAAAATCCATAGTTTTCCCTCACCCTAAATACTGTATGCAATCTTCATCCCCTTATCTGAAAAAGATGTAGCACTACTGGAAAATGTTCAGGTCTGTTCAGAATGTCTGTTCTTCTCTGCACCTTTGACATTTCTAATATATGGATAAGATTTCATGCAAGGAATCAGTGGGTTAAAACTGTTCAGCCTGGAAATGTGACTTCTAGCCTGAAAATAGTAGAGGTTTATGGACCTGAGTGGCATGAAGGACTGGATGGGAGATGGTTGCTCACTGTCTCTTCCAATGCAAGAATTAATGGCCATTACATTAAATTAGTAGGAGTCGCAGTCAGAACAAACAAGAAATGCTGCATGTTTTTCATGCGATGAGTACTGAGCCTCTAGAATTTCTTGCTGAAAGGTCTTGTGAATGTAAAAGTTTGCAGGGATTTAGTGAGGACTGAAGTTTATATTTAGGCAGATCACATCTGGTTCAGGAAATCCCTTGAGCTGAAAATAGCTGAAAGTTAGGAGACAACTTGGAGCAACTTTTCTGTATGCTTGCTCTATTCTTATTTTTCACTGAACATCTGCTTAGGACCACTCCGTAGGCAGGTGCTGGGTAAAATGTTCTGAATCAGTATGGTGGTTCATACATTCTCAGTCCCCTTTCCCTCTGCTGTGTTCTTTGTTGCTATTGTAGAAGTTGTTACCCCATGTCTGTGCCACCAGTCAAGTCATTCCTATAGGGTGGAATGATGACACTGTTAAATTTGAAGTGTTTTGTATGATGTATGCTGTAAAAATGTATTAGGAAGAGCATTGCCAGCAGGTCCAGGAAGGTGAGCCTTCCTATTTACTCAGCACTTGTGAGGCTGCATCTGGAGTACTGTGTCCAGTTCTGAGCTCCCCAGTACAAGAAAGATATAGACTTCCTGGGGCGAGTCCAACACAGGGCTGCAAAGATGATTAAGGGACTGGAGCATCTTTCGTATGAGGGGAGGTTGAGAGAGTTGGGGCTGTTCAGCCTGGAGAAGAGAAAGCTCAAGAGGATCTTATCAATGTGTGTAAATACCCAAGGGGAGGGATGAAGACAAGGGAGCCAAGCTCTTCTCAGTGGTGCCCACTGACAGGAGAAGAGGCAGTGGGCACAAACTAAAATACATGAAAATCCCTCTGGACACAAGGGAAAACTCTTTGGTTGTTTCATGGTGAGGATGGTCAAACACTGGAGCAGGTTGCCCAGAGAGGTTGTTGAGTCTCCATCTGTGGGGATACTAAAAACTGAACTGGGCTCGGTCCCAGGCAGCCTGCTCGAGTGGACCCTACTTGAGAAGAGGGCTTGGGCAAGATGATCTCAAAAGGCCCCTTCCAACCTAAATGATTCTGTGATTCTGTGAAGCAGCAACTGTTTTGGGCTGCTTGGTTAGGGCCATAGTAAATAAAAGAGGGATAAATAATAATATTAATGGGTTCAAGATACTAGCTGGGGGAGAGGAAGCAAATAATTGTTGGCTAGTTGAAGAGAGAAATTAAAACTGCTTGTTAATAGAGAAAGAAGCGTGAGACTACTACATTAAACAGCTTTACCATTTAGTCTTTACCTTTTTTTCTGTTTAATAGCTGAACTTCGTTCGATTTTATCTTCCTTTGCTTATCCAGAAACATGAGAAAGTAATATATTTGGATGATGATATCATTGTTCAAGGTAAGCTGTCATCCAAAAAGCAGTTTCTAGCAGAATTAAAATCAAAGTTATTGCAGCTTTTACAGTCATTTGGAAATATGAGATATAATGGAAACTGAGGCAGCTGCTAGGAGTGTTGCACTCAGGAAAACTACAAATAATGTTTGTTTATTTAAAAGAAAGTCTGAAGAAGAACTTCTCTCCATGTATCTTTTGAATAGTTGATTTTGATCAAAATTGTATATATGGGTTTCATTTTAATTGAATATGGTCAATTGCTGAAAGATACCATGGATTTCACTTAGATGCTGCAATATTTATTGTTAAGTCTGTGACGTGCATTTCCTGCTAGTATTTGAATTCACAAACACTACCAGTTCCTTACCCAGAATTGCTGTTCTTGAGAGCAAGAGGACTTTACTCAAATAAGAGGGTTAAAATGTGATTTCTGAGCACCTTCAGCTCAGAATCCATAGCAATTTGCAGAATTGTCATCAAAGATTTCAGGGTTCCTGGACAAATGGGAGCAGTTAGAAGACATTCAAATCCTGAAAAATCTTTTTTTTTTCCATACAAAGAAATCTAATTAGAGGAACAATTGGTTTTTTTAAAGACTAATTTATGTTTTTTTTTTCCCTCTTCTGTTTCTCAGTATATTTTTTTTTCTTTGTGGACTACTTGTCCTCCCTTGTTTTATCAAATTGTTTTCTTATTATTTCATAACGTTTTCTCATCAGAGTGTTGTGGTTTAACCCTGGTGGGCAGCTAAGCACCACACAACTGCTCACTCACTTACCCCCCATCCCCACACCCAGTGGGATGGTGGAAGAGGAAAGGAAGAATAAAAGCAAGAAAACTTGAGGGTCAGGATAAAACAAACAAACAGATAATTGTTTAATAAGTGAGGGATAAGTGGAAGAAGAGAGAAGTCAGCTCCTGAGCAAAAGCCAGCTAACCCTCCTAGGATGCTCATCTTTTCCCTTTTATTGCTGAACATGGCATTATAGGGCATGGAATATCTCTTTGGTCAGTTCGGGTCATCTGCCTGCTTGAGTCCTATTGCGCACCCCTGGATCTATTCACTGGGGGGCAGAGTGAAAAACGGAGAAGGCCTTGATGCTGTGCAAGCACTGTTCAGCAAAAGCTAGAATGTTAGCGTGCTATCAGTACTGTTTTGGTCAAAAATCTAAACCACAGCACCATATGAGCTGCTATGAAGAAAATTAACTCTTATCCTAGCCAGGCCTAGTACGCAGGGACAACAAAACCATTTTACCTATCTTTGTAACATCCCTTTAATGTTTAACAATGAACATTTCCTTTGGAAAGGACTGAGTATAACTGTAATAAACTTGTTGGCCTAAATTAATCTTTGATGTAAGAACATTAAGATCAGTGAATTTACACATGACAAAAGTATAATTTTATTCTCCACTACTTCTCTGCACCTTTCTATAGTTTTGCCTCTTTAGTGGCAGATTTCAGAACATCTGCACTTAGAGGCCTCTATTAGCTGCTTTATAAAATATGATTAATCTGATCTGCCTGTCTCATTTTAATTTGCAATAGACTTCATATCACAGTTTCTTCAACATGTATGTTTCCAGTGGTTATCTCTGCTTTTTGGTTTTGTTATTCTGACTGTCATCAACGGGCAACAGCAATATTTAATTCTTTGAAAGGTTCTGAAAGTCTTCATTTGCACTCCAGTTTCATGAGCACTTGAAGCTCAGCCCACCACTTTCCCTGTATCCCTCCTTGCACCTGCACAGGTGCATTTCTTTCACCAGAATTGTGATTACTTTCAGCCTCAATTAGTTCCCTAGTAGGAGTCAAGGCAGTGTAGCTGGGAGAAGAGGGGAGGTAGGGCTTTCTCTTTCATTAGGGGTGTCAGCTTATATCAGCTGATTAGTCTTTCTGGAGCCGCAGGATAAAGGCGCAGTTTCACATTACAGCTCATGGTAGGCTGCTGCTGACGGAAGTGGCCTCTCCTGTCCCCAGGCAGCTCCTGTTACTTGTGTCATATCTACAGTTGTGCAGCTGCAGAATAAGCTGATTCAGCTGGTTGACCTGGCAGAAGACTAGCAGTACAAAAAAAACAGCAAACTTTTTTTTTCCCCCCTTTTTTGTTTCTTTGCTTCAGCCAGCCTAACTCGCTCACCCTTGGGCCACGCAATCATACGGCCCAGAAGAGGGTAATAAAGATGGACATGTGGGAGTGAGACGGAGGGAGAGAGGGATCCTGCTCTGGCAGCCGCTCCTTGTGTCTTAGCTTGTAATGTGAGAGTCTGCTCTCTGTCAGGTGTCTCTGGAATGGGAGTGATTGAGACTTCTGACAGGGTAAGGAGTGAATGGGGTTTTCAGGGTTTAACGTCGGGATTGTTTATTTGTAGGTCATTGCTCTCTGCAAACCAGCAAGAATGAAACATACTGAACTTGGGCTGTCAGCCCAGAATTGTTTGGTTTGATTTTTTTTCCTTTTTCTACTTTTGTCTTGAAAAGTAGAAGCTATTTAAAATCAGAAGAAAATACCTAGTAAGGCATGTTGATCTTCAACAATTAAGTGTTCCATTAATTCAAATTCTTGGTGGGACATGAGTCCTAAACCAAGTTTTCCAACCAGCTGATGAGTTCAGACAAATAAATAATCTCTGCTTATTTCAGAAATAGTAGTTACACTGTTTGCACTATGGGGAACGTTTTCAGTTACTAGTCTTTTAATGAGCTCACCTCAGGCTACTGGGCTATATGTGGCCTTCCAATAGCGTTCATCTTACCTGTGACCAACCCATGCCCAGCAGCAAAGCTGGTAGCTCTAGCGGGTTTGGATGCAGACTCACTTAATTGCTGTGGCAGCGCTGTGCTTTCCACCTGCCCTGAAACTGTTCTGGCACATCATGGCTACCTGCTAGTCAGATGATGAGCGAGACGCCACGCATGACATTATTTCCCTCCACCAGGAAGGAGCTGGGTGGTCTGTGAAGCCAGCAGGGATGGTCAGGTGTGACAGGTACATTTCAACTGGGCAGTGCTGGGAATCCAGGTATCTTACTAGGAGGTATAAACACAATAACACCAGAAAAAACCTGATCTGTGCAAGAGATTCAAGTGGCACTTTTGTGGGACTTGGAGAAGCTCAGAAAAATGGCTTGTGCCCTCCTTCTCCAAAGGCAAGTGCTATGAATGCATAACTTTGTAACCACGCTTCTTAACAGTGTAATCGGCTTCTGCTGTAGCTGATTTTGGACATTCAGACCAGGACATGGATGTATTGAATATTGATGATAACAGCTAAAGATAGACATCAAGGTACAGGACTCAAATTTGAAAATTGTCCCATATTACAAAATTCAGCCTTCGTTAGTATCTGGGCTATCCCCTAAAATTGGTATGTTCGTAAGTAACACATAGGGTCTCATATCAACTCTGTAGCAGTGAAGTAGGTTTCTTCTTATGCTTTTGACCTTTCTGTAATCAGGTGACATCCGGGAACTCTACGACACTAAGTTAGCTCCTGGACATGCTGCAGCTTTTTCAGATGATTGTGATCTGCCTTCTACACATGAAATGGTTAGAAGTGTAGGGATGCAGGTAAGATGCTATTTTGGAATTCTAATAATGAATATATTTACCCACAAATGTGAGATGATTTAGTACATTTTCCCCAAAGTGAAAGTTTTTTTTTTTTAATAATTTTGTAACAGTTTTACAGGTAACTAAGAACTACTTTTTGTAGTAACTTTGTAATGCTATGCAGAGTTGTTTCCTGTAATAATTTAAATCTGTTGTTCTTTGGATTCTACTAGATTATGTTTGATATTTTGCTATCAGATCATGAGCACTTACAGAACATCTAATGAAGACAGAACATATGATATTTGTATTAGTCGAATTTGGAATGAAACACAGGAACACAGACTTAAAGGCTAATTCCCGAGCTGCTTTTCCCAGAATTGTCAGTGAGTCCCTCTAGCATTACAGCTGTACAAGCCTGATGCTACCTCTTTCAGAGTAAGCTACAGAAAGACAAACCTGTGGTGAGGGAAGAGCCTTATCAAACTCCCATGGAACAATACTATGGAAAAAGTAATTCAGTAGCTGGAAGTTTCCTGCCTTTTAGCCTTGTGCCATATGGAAACCGAAACAGGTAACCATCATCTAGAAACTCAGCTTTGGGAGCACGTATTTCGTCTCTATGTGAGTGGTAGAGAGATGCATTTATGCTTCTATTTATAGAGATTCATAGGGGATAAACATACTTTTTTTTATTTCTTAGAACACATACATGGGATTCCTGGACTACAGAAAGCAAGCGATTAGAGATCTTGGCATCAGCCCCAGCACCTGCTCCTTTAATCCTGGAGTAATTGTTGCTAACATGACTGAATGGAAACATCAACGGATCACAAAGCAGTTGGAAAAGTGGATGCAAAGAAATGTGGAGTATGTATTGGAATCTAGCTTTGTGCTTTACTTTTAATACTCAGTTTAGTGTCTAATTTTCTGTTCATAAGCTCTTAGAAGTTTTTAACTCCAAGCAGCCTTTCTTTGAGATCTCATCAAGCAAAGTAATTAATGTTCCAGAATTTCCATCTGCTTAAATCTGACCAATCATGTACCAGGAAATGGCCACCTGGAATTTTAGTCTTGTGTTTGATCACAAACCACATTTAATTCCAAGGGACGCTGAGAACACGTGTTTCTTGTTCTGGGTGACCAACCTGACCTGGGATCAAGCCATTTTACGATCTTCCCTTCCTGAGGCTGACTTAAAGGAGGAGGAATGTTTCCTTGTTTGTGTGGGGTCACTCCTATTGTAATGTCAGCCAAACTGTAATTGGACACTGTATTTCTTAAATACCAATAGAAAACACTTCTTTTTCTATAGATGAATGAAATTTGACATGAAAGATATCTTTTTGGCATTGACCATGAATAAGTCATGACACAGTGAAACAATCACTGTTCATTTTTTATGTTAGTTCACTCTTAACCTGTATTTGCAAATTTGACATTTACTTTCTCTGCAGAGGGTTAAATTTAAATTTAGTAAGGCTAAACTGAAACTGAATAGCTTGTGCTGTTGGACTATGTCCCTTACTACTTAGTTCTAGAAATGAACAGAGGAGAGACACAAATGATGAGCATGTGAAGGAATCAGAAGCCAAATGTCTCTTACTCTGCTTATGTAACATATCCTGACGAGCTATTGCTGTGCTGCTTGAGAGTTTGAAAAAACTCCGTGGATATTACTGCAAATTTCATCTACGAAGATGATTTTGTACCTTAATAACACATTTGTGTTCCTTTTAGCTGGATTTTGAAACAACAGTGAAATAAACTGCTTAGCAGTTGAAACCCACTTTTAAGGGGAGGTCATGATTTTTTTGTTCTGTAGCCTCTAAGCATCTCTCGGTACTTCCCAGGTGTCCTTGTTGGGCTGGTGGGTGGCACAGTGTACCGTAGCTGAGGTGGCTTTGCCCACATGCCGACTGGCCAGCCAGGCCTTCCGCACACTGTGGCCAGACATCTGGCTGCTGCTTCCTAATGCCTCTCCCTACAGTGATTTGGCTTTGTCGAGCCCTGGATTTAGCACAAAATTCTTAGGTAATTGATATCCTTTAGATGTTAGTTTGTACTAACTAGACTTTGGCAAATCTGATTTAAAGTTAATTTATGGGTCTAAAGGCTGGGGGTGGAGGGGGAGAAAAACAGAGGGAGTGAAACACATGGAAACATTTAAATTTTCTTAAGAAACCAGGCTAAATTATGTTTGATTCCTTTATGTTAACAGCTTTTTTTCCTACTGTAAACTGTCAGCCTTGTAGACTATAGGCGGTGTGCAGAAGTAACTGGCGTCATGTTGGGTCTGACTCCCACTTTGCTTGGTAGCAACGATTTACTCAACAGGAATTGGAGTTGCAAATACAAGCAATTAACAGCACTAGGAAGGAGTATGCTGAAAATTGGTCTGTTCAAAATGATTTTGAATTTTGCCAGAATACTTATTTTTAATCTTCTGACTTTTGGACTAAAGACTTTTTGATTGAGATTTTGAACATTTTCTGCATTTTCTTTTTTTTTTTTTCCCCTTTCCCTTTTGCAGGGAAAACCTCTACAGCAGCACCCTTGGGGGAGGCGTGGCAACCTCTCCAATGCTGATCGTATTTCATGGAAGGTATTCCACTATTAATCCTATGTGGCACATAAGGCATCTTGGTAAGTTTGACTTCCCACCGTCTGCAGTTGGAATTAAAAGTGAGTGGTTTGTAAGATTCCAATAAAGGGCCTTATGTTACTTTACCTCAATGCATTACTCTATACCTCAGATCCACAGTATGTAATCCTTGCTTCCCCAACACCCATTAGTCCTGCGTTCTTCAGGGTAGGGTGGAATGTGGGGGGTCCCCAAGGGTGTCATTATGCAAATATCTTAACAGGTCAAGAAAATAAAATAGTTGCATCCACGCAAAAAAACCCAAACCCTAATAGTCATTAAAGGACAAAAAAGGAAAAAACCAAATACCAAGGACAGTTACATGTTTGAAGACCAGCTAACCTATATTGTCATAAACTATAGAAAGAATATATGAAAGATCAGAATATAGTGAGAGGCTGAAAAAAATCAGACGTTCTTTTAGTAGGCACAGTGGAAGAAGATGGGATGCCTGGCAGTGCTTGTGTAGTCAATGTTCTGGAGGATGTAGTTACTTTTCACCCAGGAATGGTGAATTATCCTGGGAAAAAGGTAATGGCTTAGCTGGTATAGTAAAATGAGTAGTAAAAGGATTTTTTTTAAACCTCAGCTATGCCAAAATCTTGGAAGTGTTCAGAGAGATGACGCTTGCTGAGATTTTTTTTTCTAATTCTGCGTCAGAGAGGCATGAAGTTGAAAAAAGCTAGTCTATCGTACAACTAGTTGTCTATTAACAGGTGAAACCATACTAATCAGACTTTAAAAAAAAAACCTGAATTTACCTCCCTCCATAGTGTCAGTATTAAAAACTGTTGGTGATTTTTTTTTTTAAATGTACCCATGCAGGTTGGAGTCCTGATACCCGTTACTCAGAGCATTTTCTTCAAGAAGCTAAATTACTTCATTGGAATGGGAGATACAAACCTTGGGACTATCCCAGTGTTCACACTGATCTCTGGGAAAACTGGTTTATTCCTGACCCTTCAGGGAAGTTCAAGTTAACTCGTCCTGATAGCTGATACTGAAACCACTTAAATGCATTCATACACGATGTTTTGCAGTATGTAATAGTTTGAGATACAACATGTTGTATAATTAACTGATTTTAGAAAACTAAGTGTTTGTTAAACGTATGAATATACGATGATCAGTTTTGTGTGCTTATGGCTGGAAAGGGAGGCTGGAGTAACAGTTACACGGTTCAGATTATCTTGACTTTCATGTGAGGTGAGGAAACAACTTTACTTGACAATGAAGTATTTTCATTAAATGTTTACAGAGGTGAAATTTGGTGCCAGACAGTGTGTTTTAATGTAAGGTCTTTATAAATAAGACTCCAGTGTCTGCTGGTAGAAAAACCTACGCAGGAAATACCTGCAGTATTACATACAAGGTGTCTAGACCACATTACCCAGTGTGAAATGAAAACTTATGCAACATTTTAATGAATCATAGAATAGTTTGGGTTGGAGGGGACCTTTAAAGGTCATCTAGTCTAACCTTTGATACCTTCAAGTAGATCAGGTTGCTCAGAGCCCTGACCAACCTGACCTTGAATGTTTCCAGGGCGGGGGTATCTACCACCTCTCTGGACAACCTGTTCAAGTCTTTCACCACCCTCATTGCAAAAAATGTCTTCCTTATATCTAGTTTAAATCTACCCTCTTTTAGTTTAAAACTATTATCCCTTGTCCTGTCACAACAGGCCCTGCTAAAAAGTTTGCCCCCATGATTCTTATACACCCCTTTTCAGTACTGAAAGGCCGCAATAAGGCTTATGAGTAGAGTTCTATTGCACAGTGACTCTGTTTTCATAGAATCATAGAACAGTTTGGTTTGGAAGGGACCTTTAAAGGTCATCTAGTCCAAGTTTTGCAGTGTTTCTGTGTGTCCTGTAGTACATTTAGACACCTGCAAGCACGATGCAAAAGCACGTTCAAAGACACTGCAATACAATTCCTGATTTTATTGTGAAACAGTGACAGATTTAGGACAGATTAAGAACTTTTGTATTACTGTAATGAAAAGAGCACCATTTCTGAGGGAGTACACATAGAACTGCAGTATTTAGTGAAACAGTCATTGTACACTTAACTGTATTTTATACTGAGATACCCTAGTAGGCGACTCTGTTAAAGCAGAGACCCCTCCCTCCTAGTGGAACAGGACAGCCTTACAGTAGTTATATCCTGCTGTGCTACATATCAGCAGTGCTAATTACATGCTTCTGGTTTTGTTGAAAAATAAAATTGAGTTGTAACAAATCCCTGATGCAAGATACTTTGAGCACCTGCAGGAAAACGTCCATGTAAACAGCAATACAGGATACAGTACACTTTAAATAACAGACAAGACAAATCCTATACCTTTTTGACAATATACTGAACAGCTTTATGCTGAAGCTAATAAACACAATCAGAATCATAATACACACTTTCTTGATTTAAGACGCTCAGAATTAAGCCACATAATTTGGGAAGAAAACTGTAAACATCATGCCTGCCTCACAACAGGTTGACAGCATGTGATCGCAGTGAGAGCTGTTACAGCAAGGTTAGAATCTACGCCACCTAGTTACACTCAATGCATGACAACTGTCACTGGCTGTGAGGAAAGGATAAAACACACTGGTACAGGAATCTCTGACCAGAGTGGATTGTGTAGATACTGTTTGTATCTATTTTTCAAGTATATGAAGCACCTACTGTCATAAGATCATCAAAACGTTAATGTTTTGATCAGCTTATTGCTTTTACTTCATCTCTTCCTCACATGATAAAGGAGGGAAAAAAGATGATAGTTAGGCACAAGCATAGAATCTCATTTCTTTCTCAGTCACTAATATTGGCCAAAAATGTGTATTGTTTAAGCAAGTTCTTCAGAAGAGAGCTGTAGTTTCTACAGCTGACTTATTCATGGAACAGCTGCCCTTATATTTAACTTAGTTATTGTTACTTGCAAGAGGAATAAAGAGAGCACCCTCTAAGGTCTTATAGATTGTAGAGAACTGAATGTTAAAAACTGCTAAACTGCAAACCTTTTTCAGCCTGTGCTAATTGTACCTGATGTAAACAATGTAGCTGTACATGGTTTTTATAGGGAATGTGGTCTTTCAATTCCCTGCAATGTCATCTGTTCAAAGAGGTTGTCTCCTGGTAAGGTCAGGTGAAGAGACTAATAAGAAATGACCAAGAGTTTAAATGTCACAGAATTCAAGAACCATCTTTTTGTTTTGTTTGGGTTTTTTTTTTAAGGAATTCCAGTTCCTTACATTAGAATTTAACGGGGAAAGAGATGGAGTGGTAGGGACACCTTACCCTAAGACAGCTCAGCTAGAATATTTAGGCCCTGTCCTGTGTGACAAGTTTTCCTCCCCTGTGTTGTGATTTGAGATGGTGTCTCCACTCCCTTAATCCTGAATATGGTCCAATCACTAAACAGACAGAGCTCTCTCTTCCCATCCAGAAAATACTCAATACTCACAGCTGCAGAACACAACTTTCCGCACTTTTTAAGAAGGTAAAAGACAGACTGAAAAAGCACAATTTGCTTAACTGTGCATGATTAAAAACACCACTTCATGTAAGATAAGGGCATGCTTCCCATTTTCCCCTCTGGATATAAAAGGATTGAGATATCCAAATGCTGAGGCATCAGGTAAAAAGTATGCTGCTGCTGTTACTACTACATTACGATTTATGGAATAAAATTAACGACCCAAAGAAATCTTCACAAATGAGAAAGCAATTTGTCAAAAACTGCAAGAAAAGGTATACATTAAATATAAAACTCATATACAAAAAAGGGCTAACTTTTTTTTAAAAAGTTTGGACAGTTCCTTAAAATTATCTAGTTCATTGATTTGAGCCTACCACACACTTACTTTGGACTATAATAAAATAACTAGGGGAGATAAAATACTACTAAAATGCTTCAGTTGGAGAACCGAGGAACCAATCTTGATCACTGCATTAAAACTGCAGCATGTATGCATAGCCGAGAAGAAACAGCTCTTACGCACTGCTTCCCTCTTCTTCTCGTGTCATACCAGCATCAAACTCCGGAATCTGGTCAGCGAAGGACTGCGTCATCCATTGTCCATTAGGAACTTCACCGAAGGACGACCCCTCACAGTATTGTGGATTGCTTGCTGCTGAAACAAACAAACAAAAATAATACAGTTTAAAAAAAGCAGTTGATAACTAAAACTAAATGATTAAAATACAGATGACGCCACTAGCAAAAAAACCCCTAAAACCACAAAGCAATCCCCAACCCCCCAAAACAACCCCTAGAAAAATAAAAAAAGAAAGATATTTGCAGTTTCCATCTTTCCTCTCTATTTTTCAACCACCCACTCAGGTTGCAGTTCAAACTGGTTTCTTTTGAGCATCTACTTTTCTAGATCCAGATCATTTCCTCAAATTATGATTTCTTCAAATCTTCTTTGAAGGGTGAGTGCATATATATCAATTAAGAGTCTAAACGTTTAAAAGAATACCTCGCTTTGCATTGTTTCCTATGAATAAATTTTTTCTTCTCAAAAGCACATTCTCTTTGACAAAGTACGGTAGACAGAATGCAGAGTGAACTGAAATAGTTCACAACGTGAGATTAGGACTGAAAATCCAAGACTTCAGAGGAAGGTGGTTACTCCAAAGTTACTGCTTCTGCCATTGTTTTTCATATTGTTTTTAATGACAGTGGTATTTTGGGAAGTAAAATTCCCAGTTTCTTAATTACAGCTAGATTACTAGACTCATCCTTCCAAAATTGCTCCTTCATCTGGCTCACCAGCAATGGAACAGCCTCAATTGCACTGTTATTTTATCTCTTCCACCATTCTCTGGCTTTGCTTTCCTTAGGAATAAAAAAAAAAAAAAAAAAAAAGAAGTACCAACTCTCTCTTTGCTCCGAAAAGCGTGACACAGTTATACAAGACAGTGTAGTTGAAGAGGTTTACTGTTTAAGTCACTAGTTGTATCTGTTTGTCAGACCTTGGGAGTCAGTCAGAGTTTGGGAAAACAGTTTGAAGTTGCAGACAATTGATTTTAAATAAATGACTTTTCTTTATTTCCCTCTCACAAAAACGATACATTCCCTCAGTTACGTAAGAGTTTAACTGCTGCTATACTTCAAATATATTGTGTGGATTGTGCAAGTTGCTGAAAGGGTAGAAAGTTAAGTATTTGTTCATAAGTAATGGTTGACAGACTTAATGCCCTAAGCACCACACTTTACCAGTTCCGTTTGAAGAGAAATTGCACTGTTCACTTTCATACGGTGCACGATCACAGTAAGCTCCTCCGTACGCTGCTTCATAACCTGGATCGTATTTTTCTTCTTTGACAGCCATCTTTTTAGCATCCTCTGCCAAAAGAGAAGACCTCAAGTATTAACATTCAGAACAAAAATGAGTGTTTTTATCAGAGAACACTTGAAAAAACAGCCACGCATTTTACAAGATAATTCCTGTTCCCCTTAGATAATTAAAATTATACTAAAAATAGAGTGGAATGTGTAATTCTATGCCACATGATTTAGAGAAGATGGCACATCTCTTCCCTTAAAGGAGCTATTTCTTTTTCTTCAGAAACTGCTACTTGTGGTGTACCTTGTACTACATTTTAATAAAGGATGAACAAAATAACCACTATACCTTGTGCAAGTTGCAAGTCAAATGTGTACTGCACCTCCTGCACCTCTGTGTTTGGTGCAATGCCTTTCAGTTGATCCCTTAAGTCTTTCAGCTTTATGTAATAATGAACTTTGTCTTGCGCACGAGGAAACTGAGCACATCTTGCGCTGGATGATGGCATAACGTAGCAGAGCTTGAGACAAAGAGCAAGAAAAAAAAGCATTACTGGTTCCTGAACTATGAGCTAATATTTAGTGCATCGAGAATAACTTAACAGTTAAGCTCATTGTTTTAACCCTTTGTACAAACTTCAACTAATGCCACGGGTGGTTATGGGAGAGAAAAAAAAGGAGCCTTTCCTTTTTCTTGGCCAGCTAGATGTCTTGCCCTAAAGGGAGGGGCTGATTATCAGCTGCTGAAGCAAGGACAGTTTTTGCCAGTTGTCCATGTACTGCAGGAGAAGCAGTACCGGCATGTGTTACAAGTACAATTTACACGTGTATGCCAGAGAGTGGAGCACACCCCAGAGCTTCCTAAGCAAGTGGAGCTCTGAGCCAGAAAGTCCCCAGAGGAGTACGTGATAGCATGCAAACACCCCAAACCAGTGAGGGAGGCATCACAGGTTAATGAGCCTGCCTTCTTTGCCAAGTGCGTCTGCATCACATTTGCCAGGGTTTGAAACTCTGGAGTTAATGTGCTTGAAGCCTCTCTGTCTCTGCCGACAGCCCTAACCAGAGACATAAAGTCAGTTCAGAAAAAAGGAACTGTATCCAACACTTTTATTACCGTGCAGTATTTATGAACAAGTGCTTGTAAATAGGATTATTTATCTTCCTTACAAATTCATCTACTGCAGAAGTGTTTAAGAGCTACTTAGAGAAGCAAGCAGTTTATCACCAATGGTTCTTCAGGCTCTGATGGCAACACTTGACCTTTAGAGAAAGAAAGCTTAAACTCAGCTTAAACTTGCAGCACTAGTAATTTGAGATAGAAATAAAAACAACCCAAATTTTTGAACTGACAAGGTAATGACACTTTGGAATAAGCTACCTTGGCAAGCAGTGTAATTGCCTTTGCCTTAAACAAACCTATTTGTGATGATACATAGCTGGTCTCTTGAGATATCTTCCAGCACTAGATGTCTATGAGTAATACACTCTTCACCAAACTGTTTTATCTTGCGTTTCCAATTTAATTTCAAACTGCAAATCAGCTTAAGACGACTGAGTCTGATGGAAGCGGTTGGGCATGCCCAGATCCAGTAATGCTGTAGCTGTAGTGTGTAACAGCACAATGATAGACTCACTGTTCTTTCTCCCTGACTGGCACTACTAGCACCATGGTCATGTTCAGTATCAAAATTCAGTAATACAAACATACAGGGAATTGGACACAGAGAATCAGGTGGAAGTAGACAACAGTTATCATAAAAGCATGTATATTTTATTTGTATTTTAGATAGTCTCAGAGAATGTACTAACCTACTAACCATAATACACCATTTCCCAATGAAGTCTGCAAGTCTGAAGAAGCTGCATTAAAGATGTGTCTGAAAATTGCACTATCCCCTCTTCTCTATTTAAGTAAAAGCCTTTCACATCCCTTGTACTTTGGCAAACTTTGACGTTATCGTAAGTGTGTGCAAGTCTTGAGACTTCGTTAGTTTTGAAATAACCAAAATGGAGTGTTCTATTTTTGTTTCTCAGTATCAGTACTTACAGTTTCTGTATCTGGCACCTTGTGTGGCTGCAGTCCAAATTCCAAGTTCTTAACTTTTATTCCAAAAACTTCTTTACTAAAAATTTCATAAATGCCTAAAATGAAGAGAAGATAGGATAAGCGGACAAAATAAGCTACTGACAGAATAAATTCATTTAAAAATTAAGGTTCTCACATTTTCCATTGAAAGCTGCTATACGAGGTTTATACTTTTGTAACTTCTGCATCAGAATTCGCCCTCCTTCCCGAAACTCTTTGCTAAAAGAGAAAGTACTCAAAATTATAATCAGAACTACTAATTCATTAACAAGCACAATATTCCCCCTTGTTATCCTACCTGGAGAGGTCTTTGCTTCCTGGTGTTGTCCTTTCAACCATGTTTGTAAATCCAATCCCATATTTATGTGGCAAGGTGTGGTCATCCATATGGTTCAGCTGTTCATTACTTAGACCAGACATGAACAGACACTTCCCTGTGAAGTAGGAAAATATGCATTTGCCTTTTTCTAAGGAAAAGAAAACAAAAAAAACCCTCCTCGACTATCAGAGTACCGGAATGCTAAAGGAAGAGTCTAATGTTAACAGAGCGTCAGTTAATTTGGGAAGACTATTGCCCTATCTAGAAAAGTTTAAAATAGCCAAAATTACTTTATCTATTGCAAGAGGATAGAAAATCCCTAGTGAACAACAGGAATTCCTCACCATGATCCTGTGTATGGAAACCAGACTTTTATTGTAAGAGTTCAGAAAGAGCTTTAGATTTTGTGATTCACTTAAGCAGACAGTGAATGTGAATAATACGGATTTCTGTGGGAAAGAATGCAGCAAATACAAATGTCAGTTTTCTTTTACAACCTTGCCATCGCTTCTCCTTGCACTGGGCCTCTCTGACAGAACCTGTTGACTTTTACGTTCATATTTAGCATATTAAAGTACAGTTTGGGTGATGTGCACAGCCAATCTTTTAAGCACAATTAACCACAGCTAGCTCCTAATGATCCGGGAAGCTTACAAATACCTGGATTTGTCAGAGCGTGCATATCTGGTCTGCTTCTCAGTAAAGGAGGCTATTAGTCCACCTAGTCTGCAGAACACCAAAGAAATACCCAAGCCTGATTTACAAGTCTGCTGGACACCAGAAGCATTTTGGCTGGAGTATCACAGGGCTGCAAATTAGCCCACATGGAGCTTCACAATTGGAATGGCTCCCAGTAAGCAAATCGGAGCATTTCAGAGTTCAGGTATGGTCTTTCTTTATGACAACATGCTGCAGAAAATGTTATTTAAATGGAGAAATACCTAGGAAAAAATATCTGTCTAGAGAATCAGGTACCTAGATGCATATGCCTACTGGTAAAGGGCAATGGTTTTTGCTTTTTCATCAGTTAGAAAGCTTGTTTAGAAGAGATGAATAAATGCAAACAGAAGAGGGCTTGCCGAAATGCATTTTCGAAAAAATGTGTCTGGTTTTATTTTATATCAGAAATTGATGCCTATTGACTTACCCTTGATAACTCAAGTACTGGAGATTTAATTTTTATTCCTTATAATGCACACTAATAAGCCAAGAAGTTATTTGGTAATACTGTGTTTACATGACAATTCTAAACCTGCATTGAAAGTCACTGCTTATTCCTCTTTTATTCCTTTTTATGTATGGTATTTGACAGAAGCAGTTATGGGATTTAATCACTCTTGGATGGTTAAAAGCAAAATCCCTCTCTGCATCAAAAAAAAAAAAAAAGGCAAAACCCCAAAACCCAAACCAGTTTAATTAAAATGCCACAAGTTCTAACAAAGTTCTGCAAATTCTATAAAAAGAAAGGAAAACAAAAACGTACAAAAATGGTTTCCAGGTCCAGGGTAATGATGTCCTTTGTAAGCTGCCATCAAGCCAGGGTTTATGCCAATCTACAAAGATACCAGTCCATTTTAACGATGAGAACATGGCTTGCTAGTCAGGAATTTAATCAAATTACAGTAAGGACGCTTATTCAATTCTCTTTAAGTTACTGTTAATAAACAAAACTGTGTTAATGGTACCTTCCATCATTATTTAAAAAAATTGACAATTTTATAGCAGTGTCTCATTTAGATGTGCAATGTCACAAGAGTAGCTTGCAGTGTGTTTTACAGACACTGGTATAGCGCTTCCAGTAAATAAAGTGTCAAGTAACGGTCTCTCATGACTACATGTTATACGTAAGCCTTACACTTTTTTCTCAGAAGTTAGAACTACGTTACTATGATTTTTAACAGAAAATGCAAAGCAGCTCTACACAGGAAACAGTTTACATACTTTATCTTGCAAGATCTTGCCATATAAGCAATATAGATAAGTAAGCAGAAGGAATGTAAATCATAACCAGTGAGTACAGACTATTCACTTTTCTACCTCATCTTGTAACTGTGAGTTACTTACTATTACAATGTCCAGATCAAAGGTCAAAATATCAGGTAAAGTCTTGGTCAGAAGTTCAGCTTCAGAGACACCATTAAAACGGTCCACTTTTCTTTTGACTTTAAAAGTATCTGTGATCTTTTCTTGTTTGCCTTTTGACTTGGCTGATTTTTCTTTTTTAGCAGCAGGCTTTTTGGGTTGCTTTGGCTCAGTTGCTTTGGCTTTTCTTTTCCTTCCTCCTTTTTTAACTTCTGAAACACACAGCAAATATCGTTTTTGTACATTTCTTAAGTTGCAGTGTGGATATTCAAAAAGACTGAGCGAAATGTATGCACAGAAAAAGAAATCAGACAGATAATTGTTTAAATTAATGAATTTAGAAGGTAAATTTATCAGATGAATCTTGGTTTTGCAGGTTCAACACAGAGCTAGCTTGGGTGTCTCTGTACCAGACACACACACACTACTTGCAGACAACTACGCTGACTTAGGATACAAAGCAAGAATAACCTCATGACTAGGTGATGTTGTTTACATGCTGTATGCAACAATCCTTTGGAAAGAGTTTCATTTCTTTTGGAGGATATGCCAGAACATGAAAGCTTAGGTTCCAAGGATTTGTAGATCCAAGTAGATTCTAGTCTACTATTCACACTTCAGCTTCTAAAAATGGAAGTTGATTGTTACAGATTACGTAACATATTGAAGAAACTGAACAGCATGTCGGAAGTAACAGGTCTCAAGGATTACCTACAGTGTAAGGTATAAGCTTGTCAGGAGCACAAACACATTGGCTGAACGCCGTATAAGCTATTTACTATTTATTGTTTGCAGAATAGATACTGTCCAGTGCATCATATAGCAAGCTAACATATGAGAGCTTCAAGATCTCAATTGGAATGAGTGACACCAAACATTAATTTTTATTTACAAAATGCAAACATAAAGTAGCCACTGTTCACTCATTTGAAAGTTCTTCGTCTTCTGGCCCCTAAAGCTTAGAGATTCAATCAGCACAGGTACTGGTCACAACATGACCACCCAGAGATTGCTCACTATCCGTGTTCATTAATAACGTCAGGTTGCAGAATACAACTTCAAAAGTATGAAAACATATTTAGCAGCAATCAGCAAAGAGCCAAGGTAATCTATTACTTTAAAATTGAAACTTCATCTTATTTTCAAAATTTCTAGATTAATTTCTCCCTTGGATAAGAAATAAATACAGCGGATACCAGGGTGCTGCCCTAAGTCTGCAAACTTTTTTTGGGCTGTTTTTGTTTGCACTCAACTTTCTTACAAGAAGGACTAAAGTCATGTGAAATTCCCACCGTGTTATTGGAGCAACTCAAGTTACAGTCTAGTTACAATGAAGAAGAGACTAGAAAGTCACAGATTTGGTTAGGCACATAAGCAGCTTTTCTTTCCTACCCCTTGAAGAACTAGGAGCGTTTTCATGTGACAGCAAAATGCCACAGATACTCTGACTGCTCCGAGTTGGATGTATTTCAATTGAAGCAGGATAATGTTCTCCTAACTCTCATGCTGATCAGGTACCTACCAACCAGACACTGTCATGAAAAATGAACAATGCCAGGGCAGCCTTTCAGACGGTAATCCTAAAAATTTTACTTTTTTCTTCACAGCAGGTAGCTGGACTCCAAATCTTTGCCTTTCATATATGCTCCTGTAAATTTCACACACATTTGGTAAATCTTCAAGCCCTGCCTTTGAAGGCTTTACCCAACTTTCAATTCTTGCAAAAATATTAGGGAACAGAAGAATCTCCATAACAGAAGATTACAGTTGTCTAAAAATACTTGAAAGTGCAGCCAAACAGTGTGCTTATGGTGACATCTGTTATCCAATAATAAAGCTGCAAAAGAAGCCTAACTATATAGCACTTAAGACACATCCTAACTGTAGTGAATAATACAGTGAATGAATAGAGCAGCTGCAATTGTTTTAAACTGGAGATTTTCTTCGTATGATTTAATCTGGCCAAGCAAAACAACTGAAAAAGAAAAACCGAAGCTTATAAAAGGATGCACTTAAACAAGCAACGTCATTGTATGAACTGGCTGATAGATTACCTTGGTAGAGAGAGCTCTGACCTATATCTATATATTAAAAGCAAGATGAAACTCAATGTGTGGATATTTGCTATAGAATCAGAATTTAAGCACGGTAGAGATCACTGCCTTTTTTATGTGGTAAAGAGCAAGCATCGGAGTAACAGAACATGGGGTCTTTTCTTGGCATGGTTGCGTAAAGCCTAAGTGTACAAAATCCTAGTGGGGGGAAATAAAGGCAATGTACATACAAACAATGCTGGAAAGTGACCTGTATTTGTTTAAATAAGCCTCACTAAAACCAAACAATCCTTAGTGTATATAAGCAATTAACTATTTGTGATTAATACAACACACTAAAACACCATTTAAACAAAAATATTTCAAATAAACTGTACTTCCCTTGCAAAAAAAAAAAAAATTAACTCAACCTGAAAAAAGAAAACTTATCTAACATAATATTAAACCCCATGAAATCAGCTAAAACCGATATGTTTATCTACTCAAACAAAAATCTGCTTTTCCTGCAATAAGATAATTTTGTGAGACTCAACAATGTGAATACTATCACCTGGGTTTACTTCTTATCTTTTTGATTGCCTGGTAACAAACATTACTTAAAGAATACAATTAATCAATACTTCCTCAAAGACCATCAAGAAATACAATAGGTCCAAAGAAGCAGTTTAAGATCAATAATTTTCCCCCCCAATCGATTACTAACATTCTAGCTCACTTAGCACAGCCCAGTGAAACTACCTTTTGGAGGCTCCTGAGCAATGTTTGGCTCTGGAATGCCCTCTAGTGTCGGCTGCTCAGTCATGATTTCCATGTTAGGCGCTGCTGTCATCATTTGATGGAACGGAAATGTGTAAAACGCTTGAGCTTGCTGAAGGTACGCGTAGTATCTTAGAAAGGGAGGAAAAAAGAGACACAATTTATCAACAATTTAGAAATTTAGCGATGTACCAAATAGACCGTAAACATCAATCTTCATCAAGGCTGGCATGTACTGCACTTACATTCTCCAACAACTCTATTAACAAGGCAGTAAATTATCCAAATCCACTAAGTAGACTGAGTGCTTAGCTGGTATCAGGGGATGTTAAACCCAACATTAACAGTACAGTTCTGTCGTGATTATTATAATGTGGAAGAATCCCAATATTTGTAAGTGAAGTGTAGAGCTTTTCCCTTTTTTTCTGAAAACACGCTCTGTAGGACACAGTACCAAGGCAAACTGTCTATCAAACATACTGACAATTTACAACACAAGCGAGTTACAATTCTTTGGACTTCAAGTTTCCCAAGTTTTAGGTTTTCTTAATGTTACATCAGTTACTTTGTCTGATATGATACAGAACGGATGAATCATTTTGTGCTACAAAGCCCACAATGAATACACACAGCATTAATTACTATGCAGATTATTAAACAGCTTTAACAAATCAATGGCAGATGTTGTCAAGTTATCCCACACTGGATTCTAACACAAATATCACACTTACTCTACATGAAGTGTTCACACACACAGAGATTCAGTCTCCTTCCACGCACACAGACATTTTTCCATATACAGCTCTTTTGCTCCATACACTTATTAGTCACATACAGCCCTCACACCCCCACACAAACTTCTGCTTCATACTGTCATTCTCTTCTACCTATGCAGCCGCCTTCTTGTCCATAGATTCTACTGCCATACAAATAGGTGGAAAAGATTTTGTGAACAGTAAGTTTTCAGGAAATAATTTTATCACCTCAGAGCTATACATAAAAACACCAAGCAATTTTTCAATATATAGAAATATCTCAAAAGAAGGGACCATCCTCTGTTATGCAATGGGTATTTAAGAATATTTAAGAATCCCACTGTAAATCAGATTTATGCCAGAACAGTCCACAGGCCACCGATTGTGATCAGGCCACTGATTTTGAACCAAATATCTGCCCTGAATCAAGGAGAATAGATTTGAATGTAGGTCTGTCAGATTCCTGGGGAAGTTGCCTACCAAAGTCGCAAAGGATTTTCAGAGTACAGTAAATACTTCAACCCCACCCTGCTGGAAGAGTTCTGTTTTATATAAAATACTTGTGCAGTTACTGAACAGAACAAAACTGATCCTCAGATTTGTATCAGGAAACACAACTGAGACATGTAGAATCCAGTTTATAATGTAATAAATGCTTAATTATACAGACCAGACCAGAGTGAGTAAGAAAGATGTGAAAGTATCTAACCCAAGAACAGTCTCTTAACACGAAATCTTCTTATAATACATGTCTTCTTATTTTATGTATATATAAAGTCTCCTTCTTATAAAGGGAATAAATTCCCTTTTAACAGAGGACAATTTGCACCATATCAGGACAAGTCCTCTAACCACATGGTAATGAAATGAAAGAGCGCTTTTACCCCCACCTCTAACCCTTATATGCATTTTTTTCAGATCATTTTTCTTGCACAGGTTCAGAAACACAATATTTTGTTATTGATGTATATATTATGGAACACTTAAATAAGTATTTTCAGTTCCATGAGGAAAAGGTAGTGATTTAACCCCCTCCTTCAGTTCATGATAAAAATGAAGGAAAAAGAAAAGAGAGAAGAGAAAAAGATATGTCCACTGGAACAAAACAAGTATTAAATAATTTACACATCAACCTCTACACACACAGGCCTCCACTGCATGCCTGTGCACGCAGGTACTCCTTAACACCCAGCAAGCCCCGTCCCCACTGCAGCCCCAACAAACCCAGATGCCCCTTCACACCGGGGCTGCCCACCCCTTCCACACACCCAGCGCACAGCGGTCTCCAAGCTCACAGGGCTGCCCCACCGGCCCTACACCGCCGTCAGCCCCATTTTACCCGCAGATCCCCGCCGTACGACCACCAACCCCAGGCAGAGCTCCCGCTCCGGGCACCTCCCCGGACGCCAACCCGGGATTCACAAACACGGCATCGCGCCCCACGCTCCCCACAGCCCCACCGCCTCCGCCCAGCCCCACCCCGCTCCCCCACAGGCGCAGAGGGCCGCCCCACGGCCCTGGGCCCATCTCGCCGCGCGCCCTCTCACACCCCACCCGGGAGCGCCTGCCCTCCCATCCCGCTTTGTGCCCAGGGCGGGCTCGGGGAAGGGGGCAGGGGGGCCGCCACAGCCCGACCCCGGCTCCCCCCGGCCAAGGGAGGTGGAGGGGTGGAAAGGAGAAGGACGACGGCGATTCTCATCGCGAGGCCCGAACGCGGCTCCAGGCCCCCGCCGGTACCTGCCCAAGTCCTCGGCCCCCATTCCCGGGCGCGGAGCCTCCCGGCGCCGATGGGGCTATTGTCACCGCCCGCGCCGGCCGCCCCCCGCCGCCCCCTCCCCCTGCGCCTCGGCGCCCCAACCGACCTGCCGGGCAGCCCCGCGTCACGTGAGCAGCGCCGGCCAATGGGAGCGCGCAGCCGCCCGGCCGGCCCGGCGAGGGAGGGGC
>VZTQ01010230.1:0-14042 GCA_013400755.1 Pelecanoides urinatrix
AGTTTGGATATGATTCTGAATAATTTTTTTTATCACCATTCAGATTTTTGGATGGATTTTTCTTCATTATTACTGGTGGAATCGGCTTTTCCTTTTTCATCTTCCCTTTTGCAAATGTTACCTTTTCAAGTGACATTTAATTCAGATGGTCAAAAAGTTTTTGTTTGCCTATTGCTAAATGAAGTCATAATGCATGTCTTAAAAAGACAAGAGGCAGCTACTAAGAAGAAAAACATGCAATAACATAATTTATTTAGAAATACTTTTTTAAAAGGAGAAATATTTCTGGCATTCTAATTTTAATGGATAGCAACAACTTTATCTTGTTTTTAACAGCGAGCATAGCATTATAGGCTGCTTTTTAGTGACTTTTTTAGCACTCAAGGACTGTGGTAGCTAGGTGAGGTTCAAAAAAAGAAAAAAACCCCAAGATTTAGAAAATTCTGAAGTTTTGTTATTGTTTTCATTGGTAGCATAGCTGACAAGACTATGTCTGACTGAATATCCTGGTCATCAACAACCATTCTAAAAGGAGCAGATTCTCAGCTCCCGATATGGTGTATTGGTGCAGTGTCCTTGAAAATGAACTATTTCTTATGAGCTTAGAATTGTCTCTTTGTGAATTCAGGCCATTTTCTTAGTGTGTTACACGGGGCATTTCTTATACATTGAGGTTAAATCACTGCATGCAACAAATGCTTAAATATTTGATTGGATTTGGAGGACTTATTTTCATGTATATTTTCTTTTTCTCTAGATGTTACTGTAATTTTAATTTTATTTTTAATCTGGGATTAACTTTACTACTTAGGAAAGTCCAAGGTAGTAATTTTGACTCAAATATTCTTCTGTAAACCTCATAATATTTTTAGCTCCCTCAATGTTATTCTTTTGTTAAAATTCAGGACAACTTAATGGCTTAGCCAGAAAGAGAGGTATAGGGGATCTGCTGTCCATTTGGACTGATGATTGGCATTTTGAAAACAGTAGGGGAGATGAAATAGAGTTCTTATTTCTGGTTTCGTGTGCAAATGCGTCCAGCAATGTGTGGGGTCATCCATGGTGTGAACGGCAAACTTTACTCACCCACAGATTAGCAAAGATGATCTGCTCTAGCAATGGGGTAATAAGATGCTTCTGCTTCTCCAGGGTTTGATGCTGCAGTCAGTATCCAACTCTCAAAGCTTAGTCACAAGCCATCAAAAGATTTACTGTGGACATCAAACTTTCCTAAGGTGAGTTTATTGGTTTGGATGTTATAGGATAAGAAATATCAAAAACAAAATCTTGAAACAGCCTGTATTCTCAGCAAATAAACATTTAACTCAGTTCATTACATTTTGGCAGGATGTTATTTAAGCTCATGTAAAATACCTTCTGTAAATCTCTATATAAACACAAGCCATGAAGGTATTTTGGTTTATAGCTATATCTCACTTGGAAAAATCTCACTGCCGACTGTGCCCCCAAATATAAACACACTATGTACGAATATGAAGCAGATCAATGAATGTCTGTAAGTTCTGTAGATTGCATTATCACCTCTAACTATTCCTATGTGTTCTTTAACTCCTAAACTCACAATAGAAACTGATATTTAGCCAGTTTTAATTCCATGTGATTTTTTCACTAATGAACTTATTTACAGAAATCTTTGGAAAGTAGAAAAACAGTGGTTTTAAACACTGGCATATATATCTTATGTCTCATACAGCTGCATTGGTTTCTCAGATTTTTCAGTAAAATAATAACAAATAGTAATTACACTCAACCTCTCTATTGTAAAAGCTGATGTTCTGAAGAAGAAGTAAAAAAAAAGTGTTGTCTGTTTTTTAGGCCTGAAAAGCAAAGAGATATCAGCTTTATCTGCCAATTTAGCTGCTGGTTCACAAAGATTTGACCTATACATTTTACAGTTAGGTATGCATGAAAAAGATGGTATTTTGGGTCTGTTTCATGACTCTTATCTTGTCTAATATTAATTAGTAATAAGATATGTTTCTATCAGACATTTGGTGTCTAAACTACTGTGCCTTAATTATGCAAGAACATATCTGTGTGCAAAAATTGTGACACTAGTAAATATCATGCGTTAACAATTAACACACTGCAAATTATTTTGTTAATTTCAATGAGTAATATTAAAGAAGGAGAAGTTAGTCTTAGCAAATACCTTTTCGCTAGCTCTGGAGAAGATCAGCTACAACAAGCAAAGCACTTTCATGTGGAAAAAACATAAAACAACCCTTGAAGTGTCCAATGAATATTTCATAACACTTGTGACTCGCAGAGTGTTCTAACATATCTCTTTGTACTCTAGTCGGCACAGGGTTAGAGAATGTCATCTTTACTCATATCGGTAAACACCAGTCACATACAAAGGACTACATTTGAAATTGAAATATAGGCTGCACTTGAACCCTATAAATTCTCTTTACCTTTTGGAAAAACAGCAGGGATTTTTAGGGACCAACCTTACAGAACCTGAAATATATTGTTTGTAATTTTTAGGATAAAAAGGCAACCATTTAAAGAAAGTTTTTTCTCTTCTTATAATTCACTTCTATTATAAATTAAATCAAATATTACTTATTGCACTGTACCCAGTCTATCTTGGCATTTCGTAATTTCCCTTCCTTTCCAGACTGCCTCTTTTCAATGTGTGTCCCATATATTAAAACTATCTGAATTGGAGTAAAGTAACATGTCACGAATTTAAAGAAAAGTAATGTTACAGCAAAGTTATAATGACAATGTCTTTTAAGAAAAAAATATAAATCCAGGGAGTTTTAATAGAAACTTAGGAAAGATAAGGTACAGAAATGCACAATTAATGGAAGATGGAAACCTTAAATTTTTCCTCCAGTCAATGACTGTATAATACTACTAATACAAAGTAGCAGTTGTAGCTTCAGATTAGATTGAACTAATTATTTAAAGACAAATAAGAACAAAAAATTCTATGACAGTCTGAGTAATAAATTAATATTAAAGAATTATGGAATTACAAAAAATTCTTTCTTATGAGTTTTGTGCAAGAAATTCTCTAATTTTGAAATAGTTCTGCACAGGGGAAGTGCAGCAGATCATGCTTAAAAATGAATAGGGTCACAGAATACAAGGTCAGATCAAATATAATTTGATCTCTGCATCAGAAGCTGCTACTTTTCATTCAGATGTTTCTTTTCTAAAGCAAGTACCTTGACTGTGATTAATGAGTGACTTGTGTATCACCTAGCCCTCAGCACTGCCTGGCATCTGTGAGTGGGAGGGATATTTGCTTTCTTATAAAAGAAAAAACTGAACTACTCAGACACTATGCTATGAATTTCTGAAGTTATGATGGAAGAGCTATGATGGAGATTCAGCTGTTACGTTGATAGGTAGACACAAGGTTGGATTTTATTTGCAGTTAATTTTTTAAAATATTGTTTACATGTGAAGAAGAAAATTGTCCAACAAATACTGCTAACATCAGCTAATGTAAAAAGAAAAATTATTCAAGTAGTTTAGTATTCAGTTCTGACAAACAGATGAATTTTTAAACCTCATTGTATTGAATGAAACACAGCCAAGTTGTGATTTTAGTTATGGAGAAATGCTGTTGGAAATCAATAAACCAGCATGTTTTCCCCAACACAACAGCATTCTAGTCAATAAAAGTATCAAGTTATGTGATATAAAAACTTAATATTTAGGTATATTTCTTGAGAATGAAGGCTAGTTTTTCTCAGACAGAGTTTATGGATAATGCTTTTCCAACTTACTTCCCCATATGGCTTTTAATTTGATAACACTTAAACGAAGTTCTGAATCAAGATTACAGATGTGTCAGGCCAAAACTACCCATCTTTTCCCCAGCAATTCCTAGTGACAAATCTTTATATAGCACTACCTGTTCTTGAGAAGATTCAGGGTGCTGGAAATTTAGCTTTCTTTATCGTTACACAAAAGTGGTCGGTTCTGAATGTGAGTTATATGCTATCTTACAGAAAAAACTCCACCGTTTGAAACTCTCCTGAGTTACAACTTATTTGTGTACCTGACTTGAAAACAAGGATTTTGTTTCCCAACTATTCTCTGAGGCTCTAAAATGTGAAATCATTTCACATTACAAAGGAGAAGAATAGACACTGATCATCCTCAGAGGATTGGCCTGCCCCTAAATGGGAAGGAAATACCATTGCAGAGCTGGACAGCTCGAAGAGCACGGTTCTTCCCTGAGTCCTTTACGTGTGGCAACACTGAGCATCCCACATGCTTGACTATGCTTGTTTATGTATATGCATTGCAAGACAGCACCTCAGCTGGGAAGTAAATGGAAGAAAAACACTCAAGCTGACTTGTATTTGCCAATGAAATAAGAATTATATTGGCTTGGGTAATGCTGCCCTTGAATGTCACTGATCAGATTGGCACAGACTGGTGCCATAAAAATGTATAGGTATCTTGTAAACATAGGTATCTTGTAACTGTGTCCTGGAACAGGCTATAATGACTCTTCCAGTGCTTGCCCCTCACAGAGAGAGAAAGCTGGGGGAAACAAGGATTGTTTGTGTCGTGCATTGCAGTCAGTCGCAGTCCCGGCTATCCTGTTACTGTCATGAGAAGAAAGGCTCCTTTCCTCACCCCACTCTGCCACAATATTCTCTTGAGAAAATGCTGCCTTCAGGGTGGGTCTGAGATTTTATATATTATGTGTGTGTACATACACCCACTTACATGTATGTATGTTTACATTTATATGCACCCACTGTATATGTTCACACACAAACATTATACATATGCACACCCTCTAACTATATACAAATAATGGAGCATATGTGAGGGCAAAGCCTGTAAATCATAAATGAGACAACTGCTGACACACAGTGACAACAGTGAACGAGCTGAGCCATTAAAAGGTGTAAGTCTGAGGCTGTTGAAAATACTGGCCAGGGAAAGTAGCACATAGATTGTGCTATTCCCAGTTGTGCAGGGAAAATATGAAGGAAAGAAGTGACCTTGCACATATTGGTTCTGCCTGAGAAACTCTAAGTGTGTGGGGGAAGAGCTGAAGGGAAGAAAATAAAAGACAGGTTGTCTGTATGTAGCTACAGTAAGCCCAGCTGGATCAATACAGTGGGTCCCAATCATCATTAGCTGGGCCTAGAAAGAGGGCTCTAAGAGAAAAGATTGCATTACGAAGAAATGTGTGCTTCCTTTTAATGGGGATGGATTGCGAGGATGCTTTCATTTTTGCTTTCATGCCTTCTTAGAGCATCTCCTCCTTGTAGAGGAGGGTGAGTATTCCCCACACTCTGGGCAACACCTGTCTGTGCTCAGCCCCACCTCTCACAAGCAACCAGCTCTTCAAAGCTCACAGTTTTCTGGAAGTTACAATAGGATCTAAAACTCTTGTGGAACTTCCACAGTGAAGAGACCATTGCACCGACCTTAACCCCCATGAAATCCTTTCAGCTATAAAATCATTAAGTGCCTTTGACACCACAGAAGTACAGAGACTCAAGGTATAATTATTTGTATTGAATTTAATAAGCTCAGCAGAGGTGGTATTCAAGGAATAGAATGTTATTATCATGGGATGCAAAGCACACATTTTAACAAAAAGATACTTGGTAACTTAGGAAGTCTGTGTAGTCTAAATACAAATCTACTAGCCAATTGACGTGTCTCTCAGACTTCACTGGAGCAGTGCTCATTACTGGAGGTGCACCAGCACGCTGGTACAACTTGTGAGTTTTCTGAACATCTTGCTGTTTTCTGACCAGCTTTGCACTGAGGCTAGTGAAGATGTCAGGGCCAATCCTCTGGGAATTCAAAGTCTGATTCAGAGCTTATTTTTGAGACTTCTGTGAGTAGCTGGTTTGCTTAGCTTTTTTCCCCCCTCAAACTTGCTCCACTGCACTCCCTCGCACAGATAACAGAATGAAAGAAAGATCACTCAGGAAGTGAAAACAGTAGGTACAGAATAATATGTGTGTGATATTCCCCATCAAAAAGCACACTGAAGGAGATACAGATAACATTTAGTGTTCATCTTGTAATGCTTTAGTTAGCTGAATTGGCTGTATTGGCTGCTAGTGCTTAGCATGTTGGGGTAAATAAGATTGTATTAGCTTGGTTTTTCCAAAGCTATTCTTTCTATCCATGCTCAAATACCATCCTTCTCTAATGAATCCGTAAAGATAATAATCCCAGAATCTTTTTTCCTAAACAACTCCAATTTGAGTTTGCTTGAAGAGTATTTCTTGCTGAAACAGCAACCTATACTATTTCTAGCACATATTGTTTTTGGTAACAGAGCATATAATCTTCTCCGTTATATATAGGCAATGACTTCATTGCCTTTACTCTTTCTTCATTTAACGGGCTGCACAGAGGTAACTGGGGACAGAATTGTCTCCACCATGGAATCCCCATGAGCAGTTCTGTTGACAGGCCAAACCCACTACCTTTGTGCTCTCTCTCCCAGAAATAAATGGACTCTATCATACTAATAGAAGTAAAAATGTATTCAGAGCAGAAATGAAAGATGCCATTATGACTTTAAATTTGTATATGCAAGAACAAATGTAAATCAGGAGGAGCTGAGGAAAGGTTTTTTCAGAGCAGAAGAACATTTGAGTATTTGCTATTCAGCTCAGGCTTCAGAAAAGGGGGGAGCAATCCATGTAATCCATGAAATAGAAAATGTATTAGGAAGGCTTGCACTGTGTTTTTCAATGATATGTGAGATCTAGGTCTTTTCCTTTAGCAATTCCTGTGTCAATCTTCTCTGGTCTGCTCATGAAATCCACCCTCTTATATGCATGTCAGAACTTGTGAAAAATCAAAACAGACCCTGTTACACAGTTTAAAAAGTATCAGGTGTATCTTAAGAAATATGATAAGTCTTCAGAGAGCATCAGATATGACTATGGGAACTAATAAGAAAGATGTTCCTTTGATAGCACTGACAGACAGGAAGAACACAAATGTGTAAACCTCAACATTTGGATGCTGATTCTTTACTTTTGTTGTCTCTGTCTAGAAGCTGAAAACAAGCAAACTCAGTTTTATGTGTAGTTATGGTGCAACAGAGAAATGTTATTTTGAGTGACTCTTGTTCACTCTTACGTGATTTGGCCATAACTTCTGCACTGCTCTGGCTAAACAAACAGTGCTGCATTATCCTGCAAGATTTGGTCTTGGCAGAGATTGCAGCCCATAGCATGGGGTGAACACATGAAAAACTTGTGGAAAGCACGAATGATACCTTGTCATACTGTCCCTGCCAGCTAATCATGTTGTTGTAGTGTTGGCTAGGTGACTCGTAAAGGATAACTATAGCAGAAGCTGTCGTAATCACCTAGTTTCTACTTGTTTGACAGTTTTCTGCTTCCCTGAGCAGGCTCTTCTCATCATCCTCAGACTCTAGTGTGAAATAACATTCACTGATGGTCAGTATTTCAAATTTCAGATATATTTCATCAACTCTTTCTATCATTGCACAAACACTTTCTAGTATTATCCTGACACTTTATTTGATATGTCCTAAAATTTCATTTACTTTTCTCATGACTGCATTCTGTGAGTGTAATTCAAAGAAACATCCCATTTTTTTCAGTTCATATAGCTAACAGAAACTTTTCTAATTAATTCCACTGTGCATCACTTTGTACAAGCACGCTACGAAGTGTGGTTACTGTTACTCCTGTATTCAGGGTGACTTAAAAGTGAGTGTATTGGGCAAACAAACACCAAGGTGGGATGTTCAGAGTTACAGCAAGTAACTGTTCTTCTTCCCAAGTAACCCTTTACATGTGATGGACCCCTGCTTTCCCGGAGGTAATTGAACACTACCTGCTGATGGGAAGTAGTGAATGAATTCCCTGTTTTCCTTTGCTTGTGCATGTGGCTTTTGCTTTACTTGTTAAACCGTCCTTCTTTCAACCCATGAGTTTTGCCACTGTTACCCTTCTAATTCTCCACCCCATCCCACTGCAGGGGAGTGAGCGAGCAGCTGAGTGGTGCTTAGTTGCTGGCTGGGGTTAAACCATTACACCAGGCTGTATTCAAAACCTGTAGGGACCACCTTTTAGAACAGATAAATGACCTCAATACTGGAAGAAGGATATATTTTAAATAGCAGAAACCTTAACAACCACAAACTTTTAAAATTATGAGTGCTTTTTTCCTACTGTTAATCATTATAGTAAATTTTTATAGTACAGTACATTATAATAGAGTACATTACTGTACTATAGGCTGTTTTACGTTATACTGCAGGTTCAGTGGTGAAGGCACAGAGTCCCATGTTAAGACTTGCATGCAGCAGGGCCTGCAGTATGTCTGCTGGGGAGTCAGGGCAGACAGGCAGGGATTCCATGAGGCACAGCGGCAGCATTGATGGCTCCAACGCAGAGGTCACAGAAGTGAATGACTGAACTCCAGAGGATTATCTCCCACTGAAATTGAATATAAGGGGTTAAGAGGCTTCCCATCTCTCTTGAGTTCTGTAAAATCAGCCTGTAATTTGAGAACTTGCTGTTCCATCCTTTATTCTTTGACACATTCCTATTTTTAATCCTTTACCATGTGATGCAGCATATTGTCCAGCAGCCACTTCGCAAGATTGTTGAACTCCTTTCATATGTGGGGTCTGTGCTGGATAATGCAGCTCACATTTCTTTAGAAGTAAAATAAAAAAAAGAAACCTTGAGTGATTCATAATGACCCAAGGTTCCTGTGTATACTATAAATACTAGCAAGGGCAAGTCTCATCATTGTATAAAACTGGAATAAAGTTCTTCCCAGTAGATTGCAGGAGACTGAAAGGAACCAGAATGCATTAGGCTTGACATTACAACAGCTAGGTGAGAGAACACTTCATTTCGTCTAGGAATGGTGTCTTTCAATTGGAGAGCTGCGCTTGTATTGCATTTCCTGTTCCCTGTTGTCATTTGCTGTGTGCAAAGGGAAACAAAAGGGGAAACAGAAACACTGCTTAAGAACACTACACTGTATTTGTCCAAGCTATTGTATTCTGTCTGTACTTTTAGTGTACATACATCCACATCATGTATTTTTATTATGTACATTTACATAGACCACAGTTATACAGAGAAGCATGCTAGGCTGTGGATAAAAGTTTTCCCTGTTATTCTCTATCCACTGCACTTTGCAGAAATGAGAAAGAAATACATGTATCTATGTGTGTGCTTATGCACTGAAATACGTGTGTGTGCTCTGTTCTGATATGTACCTCTGTCGTCTTTATTTTTTTTACAATAATATGACAAAAGTAACTGTAACATTAATTTACAAGAAACAGAGTGTCTTGAAAAATCTTTCCTACATATACTTTTGCCGCATGGAAGTCCTCATTTTGGAAAGCAAAAGGTTTACTTTTTTTAAGTGTCAGAGGAGAAAGAAGACTTTTGCAATATTTTAAAAAGGAGAAAGAGGTAAAAGAAACGAGTTTGGTTTTGCTTCCAGTTTCACTGAAATGTAAACCCCACAAATATGCCTGTAAGTTACTAATATTGACCTGCAAGTATTTTAATGTATTAAAAGGCCATCTTAAAATTTTTTACTAGCTCTTTTTAGAGCAGGCAGTGAAACAGACTTATTCAACACTAAAATCTAGTTCTGTGTCCTCTTATCCTATGCCTTCTTTTTTTCCTTTATTTTTGTTGACAGTCATTCCCTGGGAAAATTATAGGCTTTTTCTGAAGCCTATTCAAATAAATGGGAGTCTTTCCACTGACTTACATGTACTTTGCACCAGACCATATGTTTGTCAGAGTTTCTAGGAAGACCTGAAAGTCATCTAAAATGAAAATACACCATTCACTGCACAGGGAATCCACTGTACAGACAAAGGACTGGCTCCTGCTTGTGTCTGTTAGCATTTCCATAACTTCCAGGACAACAACCTAACTGCAATAAGTCCCCATTTTCCATTGCCTTGTCTCTTGTGTAGCTATTTGCATCTCTACCTTGGGTAAACAGATTCTTAAAACCACTCCTGTTGTTGCTGGCAATACAAATTATTACATCGTGTTTCGTTGTCCATGCAAGAAAGGCAGAGAAATAGCTCCAGGATCAGTAGCTGAAAACACATTCTTTTCTAAAAGAAGTTTGCTTTCTTGTTCAGCTCTTTCATTCAGGGGAACAGTCTAAACAAAGACACAGGAAATGTAAATGCTAAGAATTAGATTTGTCTTAACTGAACAGGTACTGATTTCAAAAAGTTGTTCCTCAAACTGTGCCCCTTTTGTATACAGCTTACATTGCAGAGCAACAAAGAAGCAAGCTCAGTATCTGTAAAATATTGATGACTAAAAAAACCTTAGCTATTGAGATTGTAATAATTTCACAAGGAAGGTACAGTGATTTGTTTGGTCTAATGTCACTACTTTATGCAGTTTCTACACAAGAAGCAGCATTGTTTATTTTGTTTCATTTGTTGAATTAATAATTACATAGTGGGTGAGCTCTGCAAGATCACTTAGAATATCAAAACATTAGGTGTTACGTTTCATGGCTTGGAAGGCTATCATTCAGAATTAACAGAACAGCCTCTGGGGGCTGAGCACTTAAGATTTCAGAGAAATGTTAAAGAATTTCTGTATTTATTTTCAGATGCCCATCAGATATATACATGGCATAAGGCTGAAACCTTACTAAGTGGATTGTCTCCTGGTATCCCAATATTTGCTCATTCCAGTGATTGCCACTAATATCTTAGGAAAATGAGACTAAATTACCTATCCCAAACTATGATGAAAATGGATTTAAGTAGGATATAAAAGAGGATAAAGAACTGAAATGATCTGAGGTTGGTTTAGCAGTAAAGTTGCCAGGATGTCATTTCTGGGATGAAATCATGGGTTAGAAAGAGCACCTGTGTCCTAATACTCACAGAAATCATCATCCAAGTGTTCCTTTACACCCAAGAGCCTCCTACAAGATCTGACTTGCCCCCAAAGTCTTTGTGCTGCTCAGGGATGTCTGCAGCTCCCTCCCTCTCCACTTCTGCACTCACATTGTGCTTGCTCGGATTTGCTCAAGCAAGTTTGCCACAAAAATATTAGGCTTTGTTTCCATTTTTGCCCACTGAACAGTATATACCATTTAGACATCTTCTTTCTGTAAGTGTTGTAACGATTGCCATTTTTGGAAAAGTTTTGTGTAATATTTTGATACTATAGGACATATTATGTTGTTTTCACTTTTTATCTTTGAGTATTTTTTCCTCTTGGCAAGTGGTTGTACTGGGCCAAATCCAGATCTGTTGCATGTGCTAAGTCTTTGTTATAAATTCTCATTGTTTGGATGATGTTAAAAAAGTTGTCCTCAAAGGGGAAAGAAAAACAGGGTAGATAGGAATTTTTAAACAGGCAACAAAAGCAGGAAAAAAGTAGTTCTTGCCATTCTGAATATGTTTGTTTGTTTCAGATTTGTTGTTCAGTTTAAAAGCATATCAGATACACGCATGACTGTGACTTGCTATTATCATTCTAATCTTCTCCCCTGTGATTTTTGCTAGTTGGAAGATCTTTGGAGAGACATATTAAAGTCCATTTGTGTCTATTAGAATTTGAAATTCATCTTTTCTATAGTCTCTGTGGGTTTCGTTGTTTCTATTGAAGAGATTGAGCATTATATATAAAGCTTGGTACAGGATTCTCTGTTTATTTGTGCTCTAATGGGGTTGCAGAAAGAATAGAACTGTTTATTTAGTTTCTTCCATAAGGAAAGGATATTTTATTATCATTTTGTAGTGCAACATTCCTTATTGCTCCATTGAGCCAAGTATTGCTAGCACACATAATTAAAAAGACAGCCCTTGCTACAAAGAGCCTGCAAACAAAAAAATACAAGCAGAAGTGACATGGCAGAAGAGCCGGGCAGAATAAGGTAAGGATGGAACCATCCCTTTTAGCATAATAACCAGAAGTCACAGGAAAATCTTGCTCTGGCTGCTAGCAAACATTTATTTTTTACTAGTGCTCTAATGGCAGGATCCAGTTCTCAGGAGGGATCTGAGTGAAGAAGACTATGGCAGTAACTTTATGAAGACTAGAAGTTACATATTTTTGCTCCACATATGTTTAGCAGATATGTCTATGATGACTCCAATAGACATGCAGTTCTAATTTTTCTTTTCGGTGAGAAGAACTCTTGGAAAAAGTTTCGACATTTTGGTGTTTTATTGTTCAACTTCTTTCAGTTGTGCCTGGAAAGCACTGGAATACCCTTGTAGAGCCAGGTAACCAGGAGGTGTTTGCTAACTGCTCATTACTTTTAGTATGGTTTGACCTTGTGCTTGGATCAGTCAATGTAAATTAGTTTGAAAGCCATAATATGTGTTTATTTCTGAGTTCACATGCAGAATGTGAAAAGAGTTAAGTAACAGGATTTTAATCTCAGACTTGGACAATGGTTTATGTCTAATGGAATTATTTATATAAAGTTTATAATAATTAATACTGAGTAGCTACATGGATTAGTAATATTTCATTAGTATTAATTCAGCATTCTATCTGTCACTTACTAAGGATCTGCCGCAAGTAAGGGATCTCTCCATCTTGGGCAAAGAAGGATCTCTTAGTCTCAGGTAAGGGATCTCAAACCTTGACAGATGTCCCTGCTCAAGGGGAGAGTCACCTGGAGTGCAGTCCAGCTGCAGTTCAGGGCGAGCTCCGGCTGGGCCCAGCCTGATGGGAATATGTATACAGTGAAGTAGTTGGGTGCTAGTCAACAGTATAGACAAGATAGATGTCTTAATTTTATCTCTGATATCTTGTTCTGTACTTTGGTTATCTTGTACTTCTGGGCTTCGAAACCACCTTTCGAAATATTTTTCCAAGACATGTTCACTTCCTTGTACGTGAGCCAGGAGCTTTCCAGCTTGCAGATTCACCATAAGGCATGAGGCCTCCTGCTCCTTTGTCAGACTAAACCAAAGTACGCCTAGGGGTCAAGTGTATCTGTCACACTCCACCCCTCACTATAGTCAACTTACTTCATGTCATAGAGTGGTGGTATGGTCACCTCTTGCCTCTATATTATAAACATTTGACATACTATGTTGGCACTCTTGCAGATCCACGGTAAGCAAACAGTTTTTAGTGTAAAATATTACTATCATCAATTGCATACNTTCCCTTTTGTTGGATCCATACTCTGTGTTCCATTGGATACCATTCCATGGTGATTTAATCCCAGTGCAATGATTTGGTATATGGTATATACCAAAGCATGGTGTATTGTTACAATACAAGCTGTGGTTTTACTGTCAGTAGGGTCATAGGTAAAATTAATTAGATGCCACCAGGATTGGAATTCTCTTTCAAATTCAGTTGCATTATCACAGATTACCTTTTGAATTTTAGTGGCTAATGTGCCTTCTTCATCTTCTCTTACAATCGCTGCCACAGTAGATTGTACCGACAGTTGAGCCCGAATACAACTAAGAGTGAGAGAGACATTAATTTGGGCTGCACCTAGTGTGTTCACAATTATTTGGTGGTCCATTTCATTAATTCTTTCCCACTGGGGTAATATATTCAACAAGAGCCATTGGTTAGTTCTCAATGCTGATAGAGTCGATCGCAATGGACGTTCTAATTTGTGTAAATTACTTGTTGCTGAGCTTATTTTGTTTGCTAAAACTTCAGCATCCATGCTATTTAATACTCCTAATCCTGTTCCTAAGATACCAGTCACATCTCTTCTTGATCGTTTTGGAGAGGTGAGGGTTCATCCATGCAACCAGTCTAACCACTGTGCATAGGATGTACTTAAGGGTGGTGAGCAAGTAAGTTTAATTGCAGAGATATTGATCTGCATTGATAGTTGCACTCGTTTAAGGGACCACGATGGATTAAACAATACTCACTGTTGGCCTGTGTATTTAATAGTGTAAGGTCCAATTTCGGAAATTTGTAGGGATGGAGTTTCCTTACCTTTTACAATCGAGGTGGATGTTCAGTGAGGAGTGGCAGATGTTGTTGTACTAGGCTCAGTAATGTCTATTTTAAATTTAAATG
>VZTQ01010230.1:23439-35236 GCA_013400755.1 Pelecanoides urinatrix
ACACGTTGCATTTGCCAAAGCACCACCTTCTGCTGCACAGGGAAGGAGCAAGCAAAATACTTAAAACACTAGAGCTGGTCTGTAATTATGCCACAGTCCTTTTATGTAATGCTGATAGTAGAAATGTCTTGTATTTTAAATAAAAACAAGGTCTGTGTTTTTTCATATTCCTGTGGCTGCTCATGAAGCCAATACAACTTTTGAGATTTCCCAGCCCCCAGTCTCCTAAGAACGTATGTCTCCATATTTTCTGGTGCTAGTGCATTGCATAGTCTTAAAAAATGAACATAGGAACGACATGCTGGGTCTTCAAATGTGAGGATGAAGATAATGAATCTCAGTACGTTTTCACACAGTGGAACTGAGTATTACCAGTTTCTTTCTGGCTCTGAAGATTTGACTGTCCCCCTGTCCCCTGTCAAAAAATAAATTTAAAAAATGAAGTTTCCTTTCCGATGTCCACAGTGTGCTTTCTGAGTCAAACTAAAATAAGTGCAAATATATTGTGAAGACATGCAGTTTCATGTGTTGAAGATAATATTAGTAAAACATATTTCATGGGTTTTTTTTCTTTCAAATGTCTTTAGCAATAGGACCTTGTGAGCACCAAGGCTTCAGGTTTCTTGTTGAATACTGTATTTATCCTTTCCCAGAGTGGTGATTATTTTAAAAAAGTGTTTTAAATTATCTATTTTTTATTCTACTTTTCACTACTGTTTATTTATTTGTAGCTGTGTAAATTGCACTATAATGCAAGCACCTTGCTTTACCATAGCCAACCCTCATCTAAAAATTTCAAAGTGTTTTGTGAACAGTCATCCATTAAAACCTGCAACATTGTTGTCAGGCAGGTAGGTTGTGTTAAATGTCATTATAATACCCATTTTTCAACTGAAAATCTTTAAAATGTTGACTTAGAATTGTGCCAATAAAAATGAATGCATTTCCTTAAGAGTAACATATTTTCCTATGCTTGGTTTGAAAGGAGTTTATAATAAGATACTGATGCATGTAATGACTTGATTACTGTATACAAACATATAACCTCATAATCTCTGGATGTAAAGTACATGTCCATATTTGAAAATGTGTAATTTATTAGTTAACTTGAGATCAACTGAAAAACCAAGAACATAATGTAGGAGACCTAACTTGCAGCCCTTTACAGCGCTATCACCTATAGATTATGTTGACTAACCTCCAACAATTTTTCCTCCCTCCTACTTCCTCTATAATCTGAGATTTCTGCAATCTGGAAAATTTGCCATGATGTGATCAGACTTTCTCTAATTAAAAAAAACCTAAGAAACAAATTAGCAAAGTAAAAATTTGATCTGAGTCCAGAGAATCAATCCAAGTATGTCCTGAAACATGCATTTTTGTGAAAAGCATACAGCTTTTTCATACCAGTAGAATTCTCTAATCTTGGCAAGATTTAACACTGTATCATTTCTTAGCTAATCTTTATAAGTTACTCTTCATCTGCTAAGCATTGAATCTTCCAAAACATGACAGTTTTGCCATGAAGGGACAGAAAAACAGATGGATAAGGGTCAAGAAAATCAGTTTCCTATTCAGCATGCATATACAGCATGAGTAAAATATAATCTACAAGGTGCAGGCTTAAAAAGTTCCCTTGATTCTGATGGTTGGGTATAGGAGATTTCCTATAGTTAAGAGGTAATACACCTATGATATCTGTTGGAACTGAAAATGAGAGAAACTTTCAAAGTGGGGCAACTAGTTACAGTGAAATAGCTGAAAACTCAGGACTCAGGAACTGCCAATCTACGCAGAGAAATTCTCTGCATGTCCCTCAACTTGTAGCTGGATTTTGGTTAATTCTTTATTCTCACCTACATTCTCCATAATATTATTATATCCATATTGTGTGCACAATTTTATTTTCCCTAATACTGTATTGTAGATTTTATCTTAACTCTTTGAAAATTGTTATAATGTCCCAAATAAGCTAAACTTCTTTATTAAAACAATAGTTAAAAAAATATATTCCATTAATCGAACTTTGTATATTTGAAATGAGACCATCTCAGATGTGTGCCACAATGTGGGGCAAAGGTTCACTGACTGTAACTGGGCCTTGGACAAAAAATTTAGGAACTATAAATCTGTGAGAAACTTATTGCCAATCATATCTTTTATATTGGTATTTGGAAAGTTGGGGAAATGCAAATCAAATAATTATTTCTAAAAAGAAAGCTTGGAGCAGAATCCATGAGAGCTGCTTTCTCTCACGTATGCAAGGCAAAGTACTGTTCTCAACCAGCCTATAATCATGTTCTAATATTCTATTACTGCAAACCTACCATTGGGGAAAATCTAGAACAGGGTGTTTTCTGGGTTCTTGAATCCTGCAATGGGTTGCAACACTGATAGCCTGAATTTCTAAAGCTGACAAAACAGACAAACCAGTAGATCATTGGTCTTTCCCTGCAAAACAGCTCAAAGTCCAGCTGACTTGATAGACTCAATGCTAATAGCAGACCTCTGGCATGGGGACACCAGGTGAATTAGAAAGTGTCTGTGCATGCTTAAGAAGATTGCTCAGATAAGAGAAATTTGAATTTATTAGGAGCAAGGGAGTATTTGGAGGACGGAAGTATCGATAATATAAGGAATAATCTCTACCATAACCAGAAGGAAACAGACTGCTGTAATGAATATTAAAAAGGCTTAAACTATGAGCTGGGGAAGGCATACAGCAAAAAGACAATTCAGCTAGGAATAATAGCAATACAAATGAAATTACTTTATGCATCTAATAACTAGAATTGAGACTGAAATTCAATTGCTTGGGTGATATGGGAGCAAAGAGGAGAGAAATCCAGTAAGGCAACAGAATTCAGTGTAAATGGTCCTACCAAATCCAATGAACTAACAAGTCAGTAGTAAAGAGATCAATGAAAATGACCTCATGAAATCAAAAACTGCAAACACTCATGAGTGAAAGTTTGAAGACTATCACAGTTAGCATAGCTTATATGAAAGTAGAAAGTAAAAGGGGGAAAGACATTTTTTATTTAGGCAGAGGATACCTTTTCTCATTGAAGGAAAGTCTTTCTTCTGTTAGTTCCTTTCACTCGCTCTTTCTTTCTGTCTTTCATTATTCCCCTCTTTCTTTCTTTTTTTTAGCCTTTCCCTTCCCTTCCCTTCCCNTTTCTCTCTTTTCCGGTCTTCCTCTCCTCTCCTTCTATTTTCCCTATGTACTCCTGCAGCAGAGTAGTTTTCAGTGCTCAAATGGTAAAGCTGTGTGTGGAACAGTTATACCTACATGCAGTTCTTTACAATTTTTCTTTTTTCTTGGAGTCTTTTTACAGAGGAAGGTAGTGGCAATGCAGTGTTCAGTTTGGACTGGATTTTTTCAGAAGGTGTATCAGCATGTTGTTTTTCCTACCTTGTATACTCTTATCTTTTGTATCTCATGTATTTTGCAACACTAATTATCTACTCTGGAAAGTTGGGGTGTGATCATTCCTTTGAAACATTTCCACTGTGCTAAGAAAACAGCCTGATAACTGCAATTTATAACTACAAACTGCAAAGCTAAAAATTAGCATGGATGTTGTTGAAGCCAAGCTTTAATGCTTGAGTCATAGAGATGTGCATATCAGGAAAAAAAAGTCAGTGGGATTAAATATGGTTTTTCTTCAACTGTTTGGCAAAGAAATGTTTATTCACGTTAAGGTTTACACATAGAGAGGTACAAACATGGAAAAGTTAGCTTCAGTTTCTGGCAGTAAGCTTTGAGAATTTTGCTCTTACCATCTACTCAGGTTTCCATATCACTAACTTAGAATACAGTGTTTGGTAATCTTTATCTGATTTCACAAAAATGCAGCAGAAAAAAACAGAGGAAAGGCAACTGATGTGCTTAGATCCATACAACCTTGACGTAGGGAAAGATTAAACATTTCTGGTTTCAAGTGGATTTATGGAATTAAACACTGAAGCAGGTTGCATAGGGAGCTCCTAAAATCTTAGTCCTTGGAGGTTTGGGGGATGTGACTGGACAAAGCCCTAAGCAATCTTGTCTAAATTCAGTGCTGGCACCATTCTGAGAAGAAGGTTGAACTGAAAGAACCTCTAGATTCTGTCCAACCTGTGTGAGTCTGGGACTGTAACATGAAGTGCTTACCGTATGAAGGAAGATATATGAATGATAAATGTCATAATGAATGGTGTGGAATAGGTTATATATTTACTTCTGCCTATTCTTTTTTTTGTATTACGAGAACAAAAGTGGTAGTGTAAGTGGAAATATAAATGATTATATGTATCATGTGTGTATATATATCTATATGTATACATAAAAGACCATTAAAAGACAATACTTAAAAAAAAAAATTGCTGTCAAGCTGAAAAACTCCCTGGTAGTAGACATTTGAAGAATAATTTTTTCCTAACTTGAAAGGATTCCCCTTTTCTGTGTGTCTTTTTAACATGTTTTTTTACTATGGTAATGTCATAAACACCCTTGCTTCAGGAAGTGATAGGTTAGCAGCAGGAATTAGGAAGGCATACTTCCCTCCGCCCCCGCATCCACTTTCTGCAGCAATACAAATTAATGGGACAAGTAAAAGCTGCTTTTTCTCTTCTCTCTATGGCTTGTTGTTGCTGTCAAGCTGTGTAAGGTCAAAGAGTAGACTCCACAGCATCACTGAGGGGCAGGAAAGAGAGCAGCAGACAGAGAGATGGTATTACATCTGTTGTACTGCTGGCTGCTGAAAACTCCTGAAGCAGAGGATCCAAGGGAAGGAATTATGATTCAGATTAAAGATTTTCAAGGTCTTTACTGTGCAAAGCAGTTGTGTCATATGTTACGTATCGTTACGTACCATTGCTTACCCAAAGTGAGATGTAGAATCACGTTCATTACAAGAGAGTATCTGCTTTTCTCTGAAGTACTCAGCTTTGACCACAGTCAAATACAAAATACAACATTTATCTTGTACGGTGTAGTGCTTTCTGTGTTCCCAGTTATTGGAATGCCAAGCATGTTTTTTCCCATTTGCTGGTGGATCTCCTCAGGGCTGTAAAAAATAAAAGATGTTTTAGAGATCTAAATAAAAAGGAATGTAATTTTAACATATTGTGTCATTAAGAAATTTAGGAGCTTTTAGGCAGATTCTGAAGGTAGTGGAAAATGAGATGCAGTGTTGCATTAGACATGTTTTTAGTATTTTCTTCTTTTTGCAAAAGCTGTAATTTTCAGAGTTTAGAACCAATTTAATGTCCCTGGAGTTAGAGCTTTTTTGTATCCATTGTCCATTAGGTGAATTACTAAGCCAAGAATGGAATCCATTTATAATGTATAAAATACTGTAAAATGTCTTAAAAACAGCCTAGACAGGGAAGAAAGCATCAGGAGTCCATTAAATTTGAAGACAGTGAGTTCTGAGGTTCTTATAATCAGATAATGGGTTTTCGTGCTTTGATAAGAGGCATTAGATATTGGAAGATTTATTTAAAATTCTGAATTCAATAAAAATTTATACAGAACTAATGCAAAATGCATTCTGTTTGACATTTGAGGCAGCTTTCAAAACAGTATTTTGCTTTAAAAAATCCCATTACTTCAGTAATATTTATTATGGTTTAATACAAATTAATAAAAAAACTCTGAAATTATAGAGTCACTGTTATAGACTTTAAAGATATCTGTCAGAATCCACTATAAACTTACGTTCTCATGGGATCATAACTTGGACATAAAAATATGCTCTAGGCTAGAGTCTTATTGGGGAAGATCATAACTGCTGACATATTTGTTAACAATTAAAAGCACATTTTCTCTGCAGAGAATTCAAATTTTAAAGACCAACTTGTACTGTTGAAAAATAACCGAGTACGAAGAGAATGACTGATTCTAATACTGCCTGAATAAGGTTTCATGTTTCACAGTGTCTCGTTTAGGTCCATCCTTAGGTGTGCTCTTCTACCCAGCTCACCCATGCTGAGTCTCCTCCAGCAGCTAGGTGGTGGTCTGCAAGCACAGCAGTGGCCAGTACCACTTGACTGGACCTGGTCATGACAGAAGCTGTCCTTTAAAGTCATGCTGTTCTCAAATTCAACGGATTATTTTTTTTGGGAAAGGAATTCCCAAATTGTTCTCTCCAAGTCAGCAGCTGCAGAGGAAGGAAGGCCTCAGCAATGTGTATTTTGGTCAGGAGTGGAACACTGTTTCCAAATATCTGATGAGGACTGGAAGACATAGGAACAAACTTGAGGTATTGCGTTTGCATTTATTTTTACCTGGTGGCTAAAGACACGCTAAGAAGAGATATTCTAAATAGTTTTTGCTGCACTACTGACTCTTGGTTTCTCTGTGCTTTGGGGTCAATGCTTTCAAGCTTTTTATTCTTTTTACTCTAGGAAGAAGATCCATCTCCCAGTAGGAATCTGTGAAAGTTACAGGCAAAGAAAAAAATGGATATTTTGGTTTTGGTAATCCCAATGTTAAAAAAAAAAAAAAATTGCATTGAAGTTATAACGGAATTTTCCAAAATTTTCAATGTAGCAAATATATTTTAATGCTCAGTCAGCATAGATTAAATATATTTCATCCCTGCTAATTATATTTTTTCCAAAAACTTTTCTCCTTGGAAAGTATTTAAACCACCCAAATGCATCACTGTTTGCCCTATTTTCTGTTTATTATTCCAAAACAACTTTCTCTAAATCACAGATGTCCCTGTAGCTCTTCCCTCATTATACTTATATTGCTTCTACTCAAATCTGAGAGGGGACGCTGAAGGTTTGTGCTAAGCTACAAGCTGAAAACAATGACTATTTCTAGGTTTTGTTTTGAACTGTTGAACTGATCACAGGAGATGCAAGCAGTCTAAATGTAAACTTTTGCAAAGCAGTGATTTGGGATGAAGAAGGGTTAAAATCTAGAAAGAATAGCCACCTCAAGAGATATGTAGGAACTGAGATAATTAACGGAAAGCAACCAGGATGTAGGCAGCGCGTGATTTCCAGGACCCAGAAGCCACAGCCGAAACATGTTACAAGATGTTACAACCGTTAGGTGGTCCTTGATTCTCTGTCTCTCTACTGGGTTTCTGTGTTAACTTACCATATTGAGCTTCTGCATTAGACAGCGTAGTAGACACACTTAAGCAATAAAGTTCTCCCTGTTCCCTTTTTGACATTCTCCTCTTCATCCGTGCCTTGCTCATTTATTTTTTATTTTTTAATTCCTTTATTCCTGGAGTGGAATGCTATACTAACAGTATTTAGCAGACTGACAGACTTTTTATGAAGCTTTTTTCATACCCTTACACACTTATTTGCAGTTTTCTGGCTCCTTCAGAACTCTCATGATGCAGTGGATAAATAATACAGATTTCATAGAAAACATTCATAAACATAAATTCACCCAAGAGGTTTAAATGACTCCTTGGGGTTAAATGAAATGCATGTTAATGACATCCATGTATGGTAAATAACATGGATTTTAAAAACCACTCTCTATACTATATATGTAATCCAACATCAGAGCTATGGATTAAATAATAACATGGGTGCCTCTAATAAGCTTTTAATTACAGGCAGTAGTTTATATGTGAATCTGGCACCATCAGAAATCTATCTTCCTCCATTTGGAATTAACAGGCCTTTTAAACAGTACACCGCGACTGGGGAGGTCTCAGGGACAATTGTAAAAATGGGACACACCGTCAGTGGAGAGAATAGTGGTGACTCACCAGATGACTGTGACACAGCAGTATCACAATTTGTGATACAAAGCAAATATATCAGATGAGATACTTCTATTACAGGGAGAAGGATGTTAGTGACTTCATACAAGGCAATGGAGAGAACTTGTTTGCATATTCCTTCTTGATGTGGTCACCCATGCCCTTAAAACCAAATTGAGCTGGAATGGCTACAGAGGAAGACTATAGCAATGGGCAGGGGAGTGCAAAACCTCATTCAGGGAAAGGTAAAAGAACACACTTCTCAGCAGAGGAAATGAAAAGTCATTTTCCCAGATGTTTTAGCTAGGTATTTTCTGGTTTATTTCATAGCTATTTTTTAACTTGTGGCTATTTTAACTGCCTGTTTACATGTTGAATGTAGTTTGGAGTTTTCCAGTCACAGCAATGGGGGCAAGAACCCTTAGAAGCTTTAAAATAGACTTCTATCATTTCTGAGAGAGATTAGTTGGTGCAGTTGCCTATGATAGCAAGATCCAAAATGGATATTCTGGGAAGGCTTTTCCACTCTCCTGTGTCTATGTGTTCAGCACTGGATGTAGAATAAAGTACTAACCTGGGGTCCCTTTTAGCTCTCTATTCAGAGCTCCAAAGCAGATTATAGGAGCTTGGGAAGTCACTGCCAACTGTCCCTAAGAATCCATATGACATTTGGGCACAATGTGGGAGAAAAAGGTGTGCTCCACCCCCTCTCACTACCTGTTGGAGACACAGGAACTACCTACAGCATCTTAACATATTCTGGGATCTCCTACACGCAAGATACAGCGAGCTCCCCGTCGAGGGGGGTTCTTCACAGTTTGTACTTCCTGCTTAGAAAAAAATAACACCTGCTTCTTTGAAGATTGCTAATAACAGCTTTTAGGTCTCTGGCATTCTTTTTTGTTCTCTTTTCAATTACATAGGGTGTGTTATGAAGAATAGAAAGCAAAGAAAGGAGAAAACTATGGTAATTCAGGCAACACTTGTGATTCCTGGCTAACATTTCCTCTTTAATGCATGCTGTTTTAAAACTAATGCTTTAACAGAACATTTTTTCTTTGCTTTTATGATTGGGTTACAGTGATACTATTTGTGTTACGATTTAATATGTTAAGGTGGCCTGGATCAACAACCTTCCGATTAAGAGAAGTGGCAAGTCTTACAATAATGCACAACAGAGGCAGAAAAGAGTATGCTCTGCTTTTGGTGATGCAAATGTAGCAAGAGGAAAATTTAGAAATTGGAATATGTCTATAAAGACATCTCCTTTCAGCTTCTCATAGGCACTCTGTTGGTAGCCTCACACCTTTTCTCTGAGTCTGGAGAGCAGACGCCTCTTGCGGAGGGCAGCATGCCACCGGCCTGTCACTGGAGGAGGACAAACCCCAACTCTGCCTCTGAAAGCCATTGCCACTTCTCTCTCCCCTTCCTTCCCAGGAAAGTCTCAGCAGCCTAGCGAGCCAGAGCTGCAGTGCTCCAGCGACAAACTATAACATGTAGCATAGAGTGATGTTTGGACACTTAAAAACATTAGCTGCAATGTAAATCCCTGCTCCTTGACCTTTACTTTTACTATTGTACAGGTACAGACCTCCAGGTCTACAGGCCAGTCTGGGTCAGGAAGGGGTGGCAGGTGAAGAGGAACCACCCTCCAAAATGCTGGTGGGAGAAAAGATAAGAATAGGACTTCTACCTTGTAGTTTAAACTTTAGTAACAAAAGATTTTCAGCATAATAAAGCCAAGCTTTCGAAGACCTACAATATATTATGAGATGATGCACATACCATTTTCCTTTTTGAAAAATGATGAAGATGAAGAAGATAATGAACTACATACATTAGATGTTCATCGTATAATTTAATGTACACTGTGTAAAGATACTATGCTACTGCAGTGGTGAAGATGCCATAAGAATCTCGGTAGGTTATTGCTCAAAAGGTTCAGTACATTTAAGCTGTATTTTATCCTCCAATCTGGTTTTGAGGCTAAATGACAGAACCTCAGTGTCCTGGGATGTCTTTAAACTGTCTCCCATCTTCCATTTAGCTGTTTGCCGGACAGTCTTTCTACAAAGATCTATCAAGCCTAGAGATGAAACACTGTGGGAACAGACATGTGAAACAATCTGAGCAAAATAAGTATTATTATTCTTTTTGTGTATGAAATAATAAAAATTTACAGAAAGCAACCTCAAGTTGGATACCTGTACAAAACTATACTTAATCTTTTTACAACATGATGTAAGTCTCTATATGGAAATGTTTCCCTTTCCCCCAACTTCCTCCTGTTGGGTTTTTCATCCCAAAGACCTTTTTCAGCAGTGCTCTTTGAAAACTCTTTCATACCGGTAAATATTTTCTGCTTTCCTTGTCTTCTCTCCTTCCACTGAAACAATATCCTTTTATATGAACAGGCTTCAGATGGAAGAAAATGAAGGTGCCAGAATCTTTGTGAAGTAATCGGAAAAATTTGTGCTGCTTAATGTGTGCTTTACAAGATGCATGGGCTCTTTTCTCTTTAATGTCTAGCCTACTATTACTCCCCAATGTAAGGGAAGATGTTATGCTACAAATTGAAAAATGGTGCATCTACTGTAGTTTCAAATAAAACTCAAAAGAAAATGTAATTTGATAACTTCAGAAGATATGCTGTTTTTTCCTCTTTTAGGTAAAGCAGACCATTACACTCACTGTATGCATTTAGAGCACATACAGAAGTAGATTCTCACTGTTCAAGGCCTGATACTAAATTCTGTCTCTGAATGTTTTCCTGGGCAAGTTGTATGTGGAAGATACAAAAATGCAATGAAGTAACCATTAAGAGTGTCCATAACTATGGTCTCACATTGTTGTGGTGGGTTGACCTTGGCTGGATGCCAGGTGCCCACTGAGCTGCTCTATCTCTCCCCTTCCTCATCTGAACAGGGGAGATAAAATATAATGAAAGGCTTATGGGTCGAGATGAGGACAGGGACAGATCATTCATTAATTGTCATCACGGGCAAAACAGTCTCAACTCAGGGAGATTAGTTTAATTTATTGCCAATCAAATCAGAGTAGGAAGATGAGAAATAAATCCAAATCTTAAAACACCTTCCCCCACCTCCCTTCTTCCTAGGGCTAAATTTACTCCTGAATTCTCCATGTCCTCTGCCTGAGCAGTGCAGGGGGAGGGGAATGGGGATTGCGGCCTGTTCATCACATGTTGCCTCTGCTGCTCCTTCCTCCTCACACTCTTCCCCTGCTCCAATGTGGGTCCCTCCCACAGGCTGCAGTTCTTCTCGAACTGCTCCAATGTGGGTCCCCCATGGGGTCATAATTCCTGCCAGCAAACCTGTTCTAGCATGAGCTCCTTGCTGCACGGGTTCATGGGTCCTGCCAGGAGCCTGCTCCAGTGTGGGCTTCCCATGGGGTCACAGCCTGCTCCGGTGTGGGGTCCTTTCCATGGGCTGCAGGTGGGTATCTGCTCCACCATGGACCTCCAGGGGCTGCAGGGGGAGAGCCTGCCTCACCATGGTCTTCACCACAGTCTGCAGGGGAATCTCTGCTCCAGCACCTGGAACACCTCCTCCCCCTCCTTCCCCACTGACCTTGGTGTCTGCAGGGCTGTTTCTCTTGCATATTCTCACTCCTCTCTCTGTCTAGAGTTGCTGTTGCGCAGCAGCTTTTCGCCCCTTTTAAAATGTGTTATCTCAGAGGCGCTACCACCGTCGCTGATGGGCTCAGCCTTGGCCAGCGGTGGGTCTGTCTTGGAGCCAACTGGCATTGGCTCTGTCGGACATGGGGAAGTTTCAAGCAGCTTCTCACAGAAGCCACCCCTGTAGCACCCCCACCACCAAAACCTTGCCACACTCTCCTGGTTTCAGCTGGGATAGAGTTAAATTTCTTCCTAGTGCTGTGTTTTGGATTTAGTATGAGAAGAATGTTGATAACACACTGATGTTTTCAGTTGTTGCTAAGTAGTCTACTAGTAAAGGACATCCAGCTTCCATGCTCTGGAAGAAGCTGGGAGGGGGCACAGCCAGTGACAGCCCCGCTGGCCAATGGNGACAGCCCCGCTGGCCAATGGGGTA
>VZTQ01010231.1:0-35002 GCA_013400755.1 Pelecanoides urinatrix
CTTTCTGGCATTTGTACTGGCCTAGGAAGGGACATCACTGCCTTTTCCAGACTCGGGTGTAAGTCCAGGATGATATGGCTAACTGGAGTTTTCTTCTGTTGCAGCATCCAGCCTTGCCCAGATGTGAAATATGGCAAACGTATCCATGTGCTGCCAATTGATGATACAGTAGAAGGGATCACGGGGAATCTGTTTGAGGTCTATCTCAAGCCGTACTTCCTGGAAGCATACAGACCCATCAGGAAAGGTAATAGCACTTGTTATTGAAGTCCTGATGGCAGCGAGTGTGAGCTAGTCCTGAGACTGAATAAAGAGAATTTCTAGAAGCTTGCACAGATCTCCACAAAGCATTAGACTGACATCTGTAGAGTGAGATTTTGATGGTGCTGATTTAATTTTTTCCTAATCTTCAGAAGAAAGGGTGATATCTGTTGCTGGCAGGCAGAGCAGCTTGATAGTTCTGCTTTTTTTTTTTTTTTTTTTTTTTGCTACATGGGATGGGAGAGCATCAGAAAAGGCTCAGGTAGAACTCAGTTTAATAAGATTTTCTCCTGAGTTGCTACCACTTGATGGGATTGGGGAGTTGCCTGCATATTAATCAGTTGGTTGGCTATACTAGCTGGCACCCTGACTAANCCGCATATTAATCAATTGGTTGGGTGTACCAGCTGGCACCCTGACTAAATTCAGTTCTTCAAAGTAATTAATTAATAACTGGGAGAGTGCATAGAAAACCAAATGCACTTTTGGAGTTGTGCTAATAGCACTTCTGCTGGAACAAATAAGTCCTAATACACGATAAACACAAGTTGAAGTTATCCAGCTTCTGTAACCCAGTTTAGCCAGGAGTCATAGTGCGGTATTATATATCTCTGCTTCTGGAGACAACCAGTTATAACTAGTAACAAGTAGTTATAATAACTTCAAAATGGGTTTTTATTAAGTTAGGGCTTTTTGCTGGTTTTAGAAATGTTAAATTGAAAATGAATGGAAAAGAAACATGATTCCTTGCCTTTGTGTTTTGCATTTAGGCAGGGTATTCTTTTCTGTTGTTTGCTGGTTTTGTTTGCTGTTTGTTACTGGATGAAATTTGAGAACTTTAACTGCTGCGGATCTAAACGGTGCTCGGGTAGTCACAGTACATGCAGCTCTGGAGTTTAAAATGCAGAGCGGTGTTACAAATGCCAGCAGTGTAACCCACTTCCTTTCCTCTGGGGCTGCTGGTAGTACAAGGGTCGACGTTTTGTAGACGTTGGTTGCAGCGGACTACTGAAGTGTGGAGTTTTACAGGTGACATCTTCTTGGTGCGTGGAGGGATGCGTGCAGTGGAGTTCAAAGTGGTGGAGACAGATCCAAGTCCTTACTGCATAGTGGCTCCGGACACAGTGATCCATTGTGAAGGAGAGCCCATCAAACGAGAGGTGAGCAGAATCCTGCTACGCTTTCTATTCTGAATCCCCTCTGTCCGAAATCAATTTCTGTGACAGTGCTTGAGTGCAGCAGTGTTTGCTGTTCCTGTTTTGGCATTTTATGTATTGAATGTAATGGTTAGCAACTCTGGTTTCAGGAGATGAGCTGCTGCTGAAGGTAGTCAGAGAAATGTACTTCCAGTGTCCTTCCTCATATGCTGAGATAGCATCAGTGCGTAGGTTTGCTGATGAGATGCCATACTTCAGCAGCAGCTGGTTTTGCATCTGCTTCCACATCTCTCATGCTGGATTTAGATGCATTTTTTAATCCCAAAGTTCCCTTGAGTCATAGCAGGGAGAGCTTATAATGTTGCTAAATTTCTTGCCATGTGAAAAGAAAGCAATTAGTGCTTTTTCAGTGAGAAATTTGAAATCCCAAAATGGTTGACTTTAAATTAAAAAAAAAAAAAAATTCCCCAGTCCCTTAAGGTGTCTAGCCTTGAGTGTCCCGAGCTTGAGGCAGCCTGAGTGGCTTCTCTGTCAGGTCTAGGCCACCTTACTGTTACAGAGTAGGAAATCTCAGAGAAATGAGCTAAGGTGGTTCCATACTTCATAAAGTAAGTGCCTTTTTACTACTTGCAGATCAGGATTGAGTGCTGGTTTGTAGTTAGCTGCCATCTGAAAAATTCTCTGTGTGACACTTGTGAGGCTGCATCTGGGCACCCCATGAGTCCAGTTTGGGCTCTTCAGGACATGACAGAGACAGATAGGAGCAAGTTCAGCCAAGGCCACCAAAATGATGAGGAACTGGAGGTCAGCATGAATGAGGAGGGTCTGGGAGAGTGGGATGATGCAGCCTGGAGAAGGAAAGGCAAAGGGGCAGGCTTACTGGCAACTGCCAGTTGGAAAGGGGTAGATGACCAGACTCTTAGGAGAACTGTGCCCAGCGACAGGACTAGAGGCAGTGGCATAAGCTGGATCAAGGGAAATTCCCAGTAGATACTAGCAAAAAGATTTCCCCCAATCCTGGAGGAGGCCCCAGAGAGGGCAGGAATCTCCAAACCTGGAGACCTTCAGTGCTTGGTAGGACCAGACCCTGAGTGACCTGCTTGAGGTAATAGCTCCCGTTTGTGGGGCTTGGACTGAGCCCCTCTGAGATTCCAGGCTGTGTTGTTTTTTTTTTATTTTAGTGTGGCCTGATGTTACAGATAACTAAGGCCACTAGAGATTTGGACAGCCAAATGAATGGATGCTGTAGAGCTATACTGGAAGAGTTGGTTACAGTTGATCTTACCTGCGTGTCTGGATCTTAACATTCTCTGTTAATTTGAGTCAATCCCAAAAGACACCACTACATCCGAGAACTGTGTGACAGCTACAGTATGTCAAGTAGTTAGAGATATCACTTACAGTTTAAGGAATAAGTATATTTTATACTGAGCTTCAGTGTTTGTTGCTGTCTTCGTTAGCTGCATCGGAGGTTCGCAGAGCTTGTATGGGGCTAGAGTCTGTAGGGAACCTGGCAGCAGAGGCTGTCATTCAAGAGGGTGAGCTCCAGTGAGGTCTAGGCATGTGCAGGCAATTCCCTTTGTGTGTCTGGGAAGACAGAGCTAAGAAACAATTGTAGAAGACATGAGAAAGACTTGAAAGTGAGAATCTCAAGACAGCAAAGAAATGGCTATGAGTGAAAGCCTGGATTCCTGGCTTCTGTAGACTGGGAGGGGTTGTTGAACTATTGTTTTCACTCAGATGTTTAATATATTTCCTTCCGGATAGGATGAAGAGGAGTCACTGAATGAAGTGGGCTATGATGACATTGGTGGTTGCCGGAAGCAGCTGGCTCAAATCAAAGAGATGGTGGAACTTCCCCTCCGACACCCTGCGCTCTTCAAGGCCATAGGGGTGAAGGTGAGTCCCGGTGTGCATCAGGTGGATGAGTGGGCTTGCCGTTGCAGGTGACTCTTGATGTCAGAGGTTTATGAGGTGTTGGCAGGGGAAATAAGTAATTTGCGGGTTTTTTTTTTAATGCTGGTGTTAGGAAAGTATTTCCTTACATGTTCTGGACACAGATTAAAGTACTGGCAACTTGTAAAGTGGAGTGATGCTTTGAATCAGTGCTGTCAGTTACTGGCAGGGTTTTTGTTTGTGTCATGCAAAGTAGTAAGGGTGTTGATAGCAATGCTGCGATGACAGCTGTTGCATGAGTTTGCATAACAATTTCGGACTAGCTTTATCAAATGCCTACAATTTTACTGTGAAGCTACTTAGGCATTCAGATACTAGCTCACCACCTAAATCCCTTGCCTTTGTCCTCAGCCTCCACGTGGGATCCTGCTGTACGGTCCTCCTGGCACTGGTAAAACACTGATTGCCCGAGCGGTGGCCAATGAAACGGGGGCCTTCTTCTTCCTGATCAACGGTAAGTTTTGCAGCTGCTTTGGCCCCAGATCTCTTGTGCGCTCATTCATCCATCTTATGGTAATGAATGGTGTTAATAGGACTTGTAGAGCCACGTTGTCGCCCTGACATCCTTCCTTACCTCTTTCAAGCGTGCCTCTGGGGGCACATGGAGGCCACTTGTGTGGAAGCATCTGTAGTGACACTTTCCTTAAGCTTGATTTTGTTGTAACAGGGTGGTTGGAAGACAGCTTTGCAACGCAGGGACTTGGAGTCTGTCTGGTTGGGTGTTCATTTGTGTTGGTGAGGCAGAACTGGGAGAGAAGTGCTGAGATTACTCTAAGTATATGGGTGCAGGACTCTTGCTTCTGTTGCTGCCAGCATGTTCCATTCACAAAAGAAGCTGGTCTGCTTTGGATTTCTCTTTCCCCTCAAGTAAAGCGCAAGACCTGTTTTGTTTCACATAATGTTCCTGAAAGCTATAATGAGTACCTTGGGTCTTAGCTACAAGTGACAGAACCTCCCGTTGATAACTCTCACCTGTAGCAGTTGAGAGGGTTACTGGTTTATGTCCAGTAAGGAACAAATTCTGAATTTTCCTCACTGCTTTTCTGTCCTGTTTTACTGTCAGTGCTGGAATAACTGAACATTTTTACTTAAGGAGTACTGCTGTTCTTTTAGGATTTCAGTCACATAGACCCATGAAGGCGATAGCAAAGGAGTGTATAGCACAGTATAGCAGTGACCAGCAGTAGGGAAGTGACTTGCTTTGTATCTCAAGATATCAGATGTAAATGGACTGGTTTTAACCATGTGTCGCCCTTGTCATATACTTCCTAAAGTGTGTGGAAGCTGTCACTGAATGCTAATGAGCCAGCCGTTTCTTTAGACACTTGTATTTCTATTGCATGACAAAAATAACATGGTCAGAGTTAGCGATGTGTTCTCTGTCTGCTGGTCCCAAGCCTGGAGCTGCAGTAAGTGTTGTAGACAGAGCTGGTATGAACTGCTGAATTACCTGTAAGGAAACACTCTTAGCACCTGCCTGCACCAGTGGCTCTACGGCTGGTGCGCTTCAGTCACCTCACAGCTTTGCACTCATGAGGGTCAGGTTTCTTTTTCTTGGATCTTTTAGAAGCATATTTTCTCTTCCTTACCACTCCCATCAGCATGATGAAAAAATCTGTAAAAACAGAATAGATCTGTGAGTCTGCACTTGTGTTCAGTAATTGTAGGAGATCTCAGGGGAATGCTGTCCTTCCTTCTGGGATTGATGTGCTTACACATTTGTTTGGGTTTTTTTTCATTTATTCATTGAGAGGAGATGGGGTTTGTGGTTTTGGTTTTTTGGTTTTGTTTTGTTGGGTTTTTCTATACTCATTTATAGGAGGTAAACATATACCTGTGTTATGTAAGCTAAAGGCAGCTTCAGTATCTTAGGCTTTTTCCTACCCTACCCTGACAATTCATTACCGTATAATTTGATTGGTTCTCTTGCAAGCTAGGACTGGCATTAACAGTGCGTGGTGGCACGTTACAGAGAATCTCACCAAGTGTGAAATAGGGTAAAGAAAGAGGCAGCTAAAGGTAGCTCCTTGACTAGCCCTGCATTCTGTTAGAGTAAACTGAAAACACCAGAATAATCATAGCAGATAATTCTGTGTGCTGTTCTTGCCTGTTCGGCTGCAAATTTAGTGAACTCAGTTGATAGTATTTGCTTTGGCTTGAAATATAGATTGTCCCATGTGAACGTTGTACTGAAAAAATTCAGCTACATGTCTTGGGGATAGCTGCCTCTCTTCTGGGTGCCATAGTGCCGATATTTTTCAGGTCCTGAGATCATGAGCAAGTTGGCTGGTGAGTCTGAGAGCAACCTGAGGAAAGCCTTTGAAGAAGCAGAGAAGAACGCTCCTGCCATCATCTTTATTGATGAGCTGGATGCTATTGCTCCTAAGAGAGAGAAGGTAAAGAAAGCTTGTAGAAGGTAAATAAGTATGTCCTTTTTGGTAGCAGCTGTCGTGAATCTCTGCATTTGACTACAGGGTAAAGCAATATTTAACTNCAAATTTAGTGAACTCAGTTGATAGTATTTGCTTTGGCTTGAAATATAGATTGTCCCATGTGAACGTTGTACTGAAAAAATTCAGCTACATGTCTTGGGGATAGCTGCCTCTCTTCTGGGTGCCATAGTGCCGATATTTTTCAGGTCCTGAGATCATGAGCAAGTTGGCNGCAAGCTGGCTGGTGAGTCTGAGAGCAACCTGAGGAAAGCCTTTGAAGAAGCAGAGAAGAACGCTCCTGCCATCATCTTTATTGATGAGCTGGATGCTATTGCTCCTAAGAGAGAGAAGGTAAAGAAAGCTTGTAGAAGGTAAATAAGTATGTCCTTTTTGGTAGCAGCTGTCGTGAATCTCTGCATTTGACTACAGGGTAAAGCAATATTTAACTTAATGCCTGATTTCAGTGGGATGTGAGAAGAATCAGATACGGTTCACCATGTTTCTTAGCAGCTTGCGGCTGTCGTATCTCTCCACTCTAGTGCAGTACTAGCTCCTTGCTGTGTTGTAGAGCTTTTGGTCTAACCACTGCTTTCTCTCTCCGTAGACACATGGAGAGGTGGAACGTCGCATAGTGTCTCAGCTGTTGACTCTTATGGATGGCCTGAAACAGAGAGCACACGTGATCGTTATGGCAGCTACCAACAGACCTAACAGCATTGACCCAGCACTCAGGCGATTTGGTAACCACAATTGCAGTCTCTTTCTTGTGTATCACGTACTTTATTACAGGCTATGCTTCAGGGGCCTTGGAAGGATTGAGCAGAAATTAATGCTAAACAATTTCTGTGTGTTACATAAACTATTGACTTGTCTCTAGGTGCTTGTTTGAAATTAATTTCTAGGCTTCCGGCCTTTGGTATCATTTTCTGTGCCGTATTAGGTTAGAACTTGTAGAAGTAAAAAAATACTTTGAAGTGGGAAAGTGTGCTAGCCTCTACTAGATGAAGCTATTTCAGGACACACTGAAGGAGTAAATGTTCAAGGGGATGTTCATGCCTTAGATTGCAGAAGGCTCTGAATTGTCTGATTTCTCTTTCTTTTATTGATGAGAAGTCTGGTAGTTTCTGAGATCCAGGTTTTCGAAACTTTGCATTGTGAATGAATATGGTGTATGACCAGTCGGTAAAGTCTGCAACAGCAAACCAGTCAAGCGTGCACGAGAAAACGGCCTCTTAAATGTGTAGCGAGCCATTTGAATGCACAGCTATGGCTAGAGGAAAATGATAGGTGTACATACCTTAGTTAATATTGCAGTAATACATAGGTTTCCTGCCTCCCCAGATATTGGGGCAGTTCATGTTTTTCACCACTTGGGTACTGCTATGAAAGTTCTGAAAAATGAAATCTCTCAGTATTTGCAGACTCTTGTGATGAGGACACAAAGGTAGCAATAAACAAAAATGTCTCATGGTATGTTGGTTCAGAGAAGTGTATTTTCCTAAAAATGAGGCTTAGAAAAAGTTACTAAACCAACAGTCTTCTGTGTCATGTAAACTTAAACTCTAGTGAATATAGTGGTCTCACTTTCCCTAAATGGCTAAAGCCTTTCCTCCTTCTCTGATCTGACTCTGCTACTGTGCTGATAGATGCTGCAGAGAAATCCAAAGCTCTGGCATTTTCTGAAATTGTATGTGTTTGTGGCTTGTCATCATGTTCCTCTGTCAGAGGAAGGCAGCAACTGCAGCTCCTTTAGTTCGCAGAATCAGCAGCTCAACATATGTTTTGTACTCTCCAGGTCGTTTTGACAGAGAGGTAGATATCGGTATCCCAGATGCCACCGGGCGCCTGGAGATCCTGCAGATCCACACAAAAAATATGAAACTGGCTGATGATGTGGATCTGGAACAGGTGAGTAGCACGCTATTAGGAAAGCTTGTCTCTGGAGACAGAAGTTCCTGATGCTCTGTTTTGTAGTGGAAGCGTTGTTAAGGCTCCATCGCATAAATGTACTTGCTTATTTAGGACAGCATGAAACTGGGTGAATGAATGTGTGATCTCTGGGCTTCCTTCTAACTAGTTTACTAGCAACCAGAAATCTTCACTGACTAGTCAAGAATAGCATGGCTAAGTGAAACAAATGTGTTTCAGTCCAGTCTGGAGGTGCCTTGCCACTCTCCTCCTGGGTCTGTTTGCTGTGGCATTCCCCTTAAAAGTAAGCAAGCCTGAAACAGCTCACACAGAGCTGGGTGAGCATTGTGGTGACACTGGTCATCACGTGTAAACTGGATGATTCCTGTAATCTCTGTCCTGAATGAAGAACTGCAGTCCTCAGGGTTATCTTTCTGCACACCATCTGAATTCCAGTTGCAGCTTTGATCTCAAGTAGGAGGTGAAACAGCGGTGTCTTGGCCTGTTAAATATGTGGTAGCACTTGTCTTGAATCCACAGCAAAGCACTGATGTTCCCGTCCTCCAGAGCTTTGTTGCACTTCCCAGTGAGTGACCAGAGCATCCATTGCCCTTGCAGAGTGCTTGCTTGTATCCCTGTGAGTCATAGTCAGTGCTCTGCTTTCAGGTGGCAAACGAGACCCATGGCCATGTTGGTGCTGACTTGGCTGCTCTTTGCTCAGAAGCTGCTCTTCAGGCTATCAGAAAGAAAATGGATCTCATAGACCTAGAAGATGAAACCATTGATGCTGAAGTGATGAACTCGCTGGCTGTGACCATGGATGACTTCAGGGTAATGCAGGAGCACCCCTCTTTCTTTTGGATGCAATATCTAATTGCTCCTCTGAAGCAAGTGAACATAATGTGTTAGAATTCATATAACGCCATTTCTTCTAATGACAGTGGGCTCTGAGCCAGAGCAACCCTTCTGCTCTTCGGGAGACTGTGGTGGAGGTGCCACAAGTTACCTGGGAAGATATCGGTGGTCTAGAAGATGTAAAGAGAGAACTCCAGGAGCTTGTACAGGTAAGGGTTTCCAATAGATTTTTGCCTAGTCACCTTGAAAAATAATTCTAATAATAAAATCCAGAACTTCTTCAGATTCCCGTTTGGGCTGTGAACAGGGTAAATGTAGAAGTTTTTATGGTATTTGCTTGTAGTGGACTGAAAATACCATGCTGTTCCATCTTGGTGAACTTGGAGAGGAAGGTGCTGGGAAGCAGCATCAGGCTTTCCTTAGCTGAGTCTACATTGTCATCTTGGGTGGGTGTTGTGCTGCATGCAGAAACAGCAGCAGTTCTGCTTGTCTTAAGTGGAGACTAGCAGTGGGACCACTGCTGAGAATCCTCTTACATGGTGGCTTTATATGCCAGAAAGTGGATGAAGATTCTCATGCAGAGGGCCTCCGAAGGGCTTCCCATCAGCATTAGCACAGGGACATGTGTGAAGTAATTGTGAAGCCTTTTACAAAGGGAAAGACTGGGACAAAAAGTCATGAATGGTCTGTGGAAACTCCTGGTGGCTGCATTGGGATGATTGGGGTTTGATACGTTCCTGCTTTCAGGTGGCACTGTAAGAACATCCCATCTGTGGATAAAAGAATCTAATTTTCAATCTAATTTTCTGATGTTAAAATCATCACCTGTCTCTGACCTTGTTGCTGAGGATAAATGCTCACATCAGACACCTTGCCTATCTCTGGAGAGCAGAGCGAATAGGTTAGATAATGAGCTGTTCCCTTTTGCTTCTGCACGGCAGAGTGAAGTTGGGGTTAAGTGTGCTGGAAAACTGCCTGAACTGGTACTTAGCTCTTAGAGGTTGTTTAAGGCAGCTTTCCAAGTTAGCTGTGGTGCTTTTCAAACCAGTGTTCAGTGGCACCGAGCAAGCAGGATCTTGTGTTTAACCCACCAGAAATCTCAGGTAGTGTTTCTGGTAGGAGGAGAAACAAAACTGACCTAAAGAAAGATGTCTCTGCCGATGGCAGCGGGTTGGACTAGCTGATCTTTGAAGGTCCCTTGCCACCCAAACCATTCTGTGATTCTAAGGTACAGGCCTGTTCTGGCTCATCACAGGAGGTTTTTGTTTGTTGGTTTTGTTCTCCTTCAGTATCCTGTGGAGCACCCAGACAAGTTCCTCAAATTTGGTATGACCCCGTCAAAAGGGGTTCTGTTCTACGGACCACCTGGCTGTGGTAAGACGCTGCTGGCCAAAGCCATTGCCAACGAATGCCAGGCAAACTTCATTTCCATCAAGGGGCCAGAATTGCTCACCATGTGGTTTGGCGAGTCTGAAGCTAACGTGCGCGAGATCTTTGACAAGGTAAGTGTTTCTTCTACTCCCTGTGCTATGTTTGTGCTGAGGTACCCCCAGAACTTTGTCTCCACTGCATCTGTCTTACTGGCCTGGTTCTTCTTTGTGTCTTCTGTGTTTTCCCCACTTGCACTGAGAGCAGGGGCTGCTTTCCTAATGTTAGGGAATTAATCCTTTTCAGCAACAAAGCTATTTAAACTGTTTTCTCTGCCTGCAATTTGCATCTGTTGTTACAGGATGATAAATGCCCTAGTGCCTTAGCAGTGAAGCTAGCGGTAGGATGGCATAGATATTCTCCACATCCCTGAAAACTTGCCTTGATTAGCCATCACCATCTACACATTTTCAGAATATCCTGTGGGTTCTTGTCCTGCAATATACATGGCTTAGAAAGGAGCTCACTCCTGCTGCCCAGTTGCCCCATATAGTGTGGCCTCCTGTCCCAAAAGGTATTTGCATGGATTATCCTGGGAGTCCTCGCTCTTGTGGTCAGGGGCGGTGCTGATAGAACAAAAGTTGGAAGGAGAGTGAAAGAGAAAAATTTAGGTTGGGAGGGAACCTCTGAGGCCATCTAGTCCAGCTGTTTGTCCAGAGCAGGGAGATGAGTTGGAAATTCGATCAGGTTGCTCAATGCCTCATGTTCTGAACATGTGCTAAGGGGTGGAGAATCCCTGACCTCTCTGGGGCTGTGTGCTAGTGTTTGAACTCTCTCAGTGCAAAGAATTCTTCCTTATTTCTAACTGGAATTTTCTTTGCAGCCATTTGTGCCTGTGGTCTTTCATCCTTTCACTGCGTACTGTGAAGAAAGATCTGGCTCCCTTTTCCCTATAACTAGGGACAACAATTACTGAAGACAACAATTGGATTTCCACCTTCCATTTTATATATGTCGCCTACGGATACTTGAGTGCCTAAATAACCAATTGATGTCCCCAGGTTTTGCAGGGAGAGTTCTAGTCCAGGCAAACTGGCTCCAGCTTTCCCTCTAGGCATTGGAGTTACCACCCTTCTGCTTGGTTCACAATGCTCCTAGCTTTGGGGAAATACAGCTTGTTGTTCAGGAGAATTTAATTGAGGGTTTGTGTGGCAGGAGACTGTTCTGGAGCAGCTCCTTCCAGCTCTCCTTGCAGCATCAGTGTTCTGGTATTCCTCTGAACGGCTTTAATGGTAGGGTAGGCTTAGTGTGAAATCAGCGTGCTCCTCACCAGGTGGTATTAATATGTACTAATTGTTCCCATTTGCTTTTTGCAGGCCCGCCAAGCAGCCCCTTGTGTGCTCTTCTTTGATGAGCTGGACTCCATTGCAAAGGCTCGAGGTGGGAACATTGGCGATGGTGGCGGTGCTGCAGACCGCGTCATCAACCAGATCCTGACAGAGATGGACGGCATGTCCACCAAGAAGAACGTCTTCATCATCGGTGCCACCAACAGACCAGACATCATTGACCCAGCCATCTTGCGCCCCGGCCGCCTGGACCAGCTCATCTACATCCCCCTGCCTGACGAGAAGTCCCGGGTTGCTATTCTTAAGGCCAACCTGAGGAAATCGCCAGTTGCCAAGGTAGGATCTGTGCCCTGACTGCGTCCGACTTGGGTTTGCTGTGTGCTGCACGTGCTTCTCACAAGCTGGGGACAGAGCAGAGGGCTGGTGGCTGCTCCACACGGTACAGAGCTGGGAAACTTTCAGTCCCTGAAGGATGGAAATTAAGAGGTATGGGGAGGCTTGAGCTCTGAGGCCAGATATCAATGAAGCTATGTGTCGGTGTGTAAACACAGCAGGTCTTTGTCACGTAGTGGAGTTCTGTCCACAGTGCGGGAACAGGAAAGGCAGGATGGAAAAGATTCTTGTACTCTGAAAGAAAATTAAATGTAGAACACAAGGGTGGGAAATGGAAGTTGAAGAGGAACCACTGCAGTTAATTGTTGCTGAACTCTGTCATAGGCAAGAGCTATGTTCCTTGCTTGGGGAGCAGGCAATAACGCAACTGATAGTTAATCAGAGAGAAGCAGATGTCAAGTGACAGCTAAAGCTTTTTTGTGCCAAGCTTACCTTTTTAGGTTCTGTTGGGAAGGAAAACTTCAAAACAGGTTGCAGTGCTACCCCCTCAGTTGAGGGGAAGAAGGAGGAGGTCAGTTGTCTTGGTCTGCCTGTGCCCCATCTCCATTTCCAGTCTGATAGTGTTTCATTTGACTCCTAATGCTGAGACCTGAGCGGATCATGTCCAAATCCACAAGTGCAGAGGCATTTATAGGCGCTTCTTGGATTCTTGGTGGGGGTGTGGGGAGCATGACCTGCCTCTGTGTGTGGCTAACTTTTCCCAGAAACAAGAACCTTAACAGCTGGTATTTTCAAAACTGGACAAAGTTAAGGTAGCACCTTGGTACCATGGGATCTGAAGACACCTCTCTGTCACCTGAGGTTGTAAGGTGTTACAGAGAGGCCTACTTTTTTTTTCACTAGGATGTCGACCTGGATTTCCTAGCTAAGATGACCAATGGCTTTTCGGGGGCCGACCTGACAGAAATTTGCCAGCGTGCCTGCAAACTGGCCATCCGTGAGTCCATCGAGAGCGAGATCAGGCGAGAACGCGAGAGGCAGACCAACCCTTCCGCCATGGTGAGTGGGGCACTCTGAGCTTTCCGGGCTCACGAGACAGCAGCCCACCTCTGCTTGTGGGTGAGCTGTGACGTGTTCCTCTCTGTAATCCTCGGGTGGGGATGAGCGGGCTCTCGGCACAGAGCGCGGAGCTGGAGCACTTTGTTCTCATCTTGTGGGAGGGTGAGGCCCTCCTGGGGTGCCTCATCATCAGCATTGCTCAGAGTGAGCTCACGGTCTGCTGCAGTGTCCCCCTCCAGCCCCTGCCTTGGAGGGTGTTGGAGCATCCTGGCCTGGAGGCTGTGGGTGTCCATCGGGCCATGGAGCTCAGGTACGCAGCTCACCTGGGCCCTCCATCCCGCTGCAGGAAGTGGAGGAGGATGACCCGGTTCCCGAGATACGCAGGGATCACTTTGAGGAGGCCATGCGCTTTGCTCGACGCTCTGTCAGTGACAATGACATCAGGAAATACGAGATGTTTGCACAGACTCTACAGCAGAGCCGTGGCTTTGGCAGCTTCAGGTAACCGTGGGGAGTGAGGGGAGGATAGCATGGCTCAGCCAGCCCCAGAGCGGAGCACTGAGGCAGCTTTCTGCTGGAATCTGGGTGACAAACCCCTTTCCACCATGCTTTCCCATTCTCCCCAGCATGTACGGCAGCCAGTACACGACATGGCGGGTGTAGGCTGTGCAGCAGCTCGGTTGTAGCTGCTCTGTTAGTGCTCCTGAAGTCCATCAAACCTTTTTCCTTTAACACAAGTGGCAGCTGTGTGAGCCTTTTGCATGACCTGCTGTAAGGCTTCATCCCATTTCTCCTGCCCGTCCTACTTGGCACTGCGGTGTTGGTGTGGAGGGAGGGGATGGCTCTGAGCTGCGAGGAGGTTTTTGAACAGCATCTCTTCTCTCCCCTTCTGCGCTGCTGCACGCAGGTTCCCGTCAGGTAACCAGGGCGGCGCTGGCCCGAGCCAAGGCACAGGAGGCGGCAGCGGGGGCAACGTGTACAGTGAAGACAATGACGATGATCTCTACGGTTAACTCGCTGTCCTCGGTGGACCAAACTCCAAATCAGGCCACGTTGTACAGGGAAAAATCCAATGTTCAATGGACTCTCGGCTTCTTCATTCCTCAGTCAGAACAGTGTAGCTGCACGTCAGACTTTGTACAGGGAATGTTTTCTGCAAACACAAATCCAGACCGTTGTTCAGTTGGGAGGCAGACAGTGAATTAACAAGGAGGGGAACCGACTTAATTTCTGAGAAATTTCTGTTCTAGTTTATGTGGCAGAATCAGCAGCTTTAGCAAAGGGTACAACGCTAGCCTGTATTAAAAAAAAAAACAAAACACAAAAATAATAAAAAAAATTAATAAAAATCCCACAAAACTCTAGCCAGCCCTGGCAGTTCCTTTGTGCGGCACTGGCGCGGCGTAGCTGGTGCTGCGCGTACACCCCGTGTCTCAGGAGCTGTGTGAGCACTCCTGGCTCTGGTGGAGCCCCTCTGGTGTGCGCTTCCCTGCTGCGTACAGGGTGGCTCTTCATTCTTAACACCTCTTAGCTCAGTTAACGGCAGAAATTGGTTTGGCAGTGTCTCCTCTGCCCTGGCTTGGCAGGAAGCACCCGATAAAGGAGCCTGGCAGCAGGTATCTGTTGCTTCTCTCGTACTGGCCATGAGCTGTTGGGTCTCCTGCTGCTTTGGCTCTTCTGCTGCAAAGGACTTCTCCGGCAACTCCTGTCTCAAATGCCCTGCCCGAAGGCAGGCGCGAGGGGGCTCTCGGGCTGTCTCTGGGGTTTGTGGTGCAGCGTGACACCACTATGGTTAGGGAAGAGGGGAGCTTCAGCACAGTATTTCATGCGTCCCCTTGGGTTTCTGGTGACAGTCTTGGCTCTTTGCTGCCAGCCTGCCCCGTGTTGTGCCCCATACTTGGTAGTCAGGTTCTGATCACGGTTCTCCTTCCTTTCCGCTTTTCCTAGCTCACTGCTTTGCTCCTTGGTTTATTTTCCCTTCTCTGAAGTGAAAAATGTGCTACTGCTGTACTTTGTGTTTTAAGTGAGAGAAGCTCTGAGTCTGGTCCCGTCATGCTCCCAGTGGGACGGGAGGCTGGGTACGGCCCAGCCCTGAGCCAGAGGAGGGAGCCTGTTTGAGGCGATGGCTGTAGGACTCATGGAGCGGCCATGTGCTGTCAGTTTTTGGGGGGGTGCAGGCACTGAGGGTCTCTGCAGATTGTGTGGCAGAAGGGTGCCCCGGGCCTTTGGGGCTGAGCTGTGATGGAGAGGGCAACGTTCCCCCTGGCAGGAGTTGTGTGGGGCACGGGCGGTGGGAGCTTCTGCCCCAAAGCCTGGCAGATCTTGGAGTGCTCCGTCAAACCAGCGAGATTTAAGGGGAAAGGGGAGTCTCACAATGGCAGAAGGACCAGACTATCCATGAGAGGAGGCTTGTGCATAGCCGTGGGGAGAAACGCACTGAAATTGGGAACACTGTGTTTAAATAGCACAACCTCCTGCGGGGATAGGAGGCCACGCAGGCCCCGGGGACGGGGGGCAGCTCAGGTGCTCCGTCCTACTTCAGAGCACTCAGCACTGCTCCTGCCCTGTCCTCATGCCACCCCCGTTAGAGAAAGCGCTGCTGCTCCTGCGGGGATGCTGGCCGTTGTCTCCTCCTACAGCAGTGGGGTTGAGGATGGCAAGGCTGGTGCTTCCCCTGCCCCTCACCTTCCCTTTTTTTGGGTTAACCTGGAAACTCTTACTCCAGTGCTACTTCCCTGCCTGCACTTCACCCCGTCACTCTGCAGGGACACAGGTGCTGGCTTTGCTTTCCCATCCCGCTGCCTCACCAGTGCAAGCCCGAGAGAGGCAGCTCCAGCCAGGGGGGGAACCAGATGCTTTCAGCCACCCAGGAAGGGGGAAAGGGCTGCTCCAGGACTCTCCCGAAAGCCTTCCCCAGCTCTGGCAGGGGATGGGTTTCTCCCTCCCCGCCAGTTTGGGATTGTCACCATGCGGCCAGTGCTGGGGGAAGATCTATCCTGGCATCTGTCTCTGCTGTGGAAGCCTGGGCAAGCAGGGCATGGGATGAGTGGGGTGAGTATCCCAGCTCCCGACAGCTTAAGTCTTCCCTGCTGCCTCTCATAATCGCAAATGCTAATTAAATGCAGCAGGAGCGCTGCAAAACCTCATCTTTCTTTCTTGCCACCTGTGGGACATGGCGCCTGGTGGGGACAGCACCCACAGGAGCTCTGAGAGCATCTTCCCCTGCCCTGGAGCATGTGTAAACCTGCTGTGGAGGCTGAGGGTGTCACCCAAATCAGCACTTGCAGCAGCTGGGGAGCTTGGGTGGGCCCCCCCACCCCCATGAACCCCCAGCAGCCCCAGGAGAGCAGTTGGCACCAGGGACTGGGTTTGGCCCCAGCCCATGCTCTTTTCCAGGGGCCACCCCTGCAGCAGAGACCCCTGCTAGCTGCAGGGGCAAGAGCCTTCCTGCAGCACCCTGCTCCTCTGCCCAGCACCTTGCTGGGGGGACTGGGCACCCCCAAAGTTGCTGGGGGAGGGAGGAAGGTGCCGGCAGCTGGGGCTTGCCCTGGATGATGTGGGATGAGCAAGGGGGACAGCTGAGGGCAGCCCTTTCATCACCACCATGGTCGCCACCTCCTTCTGCCCCCTTGGTTCCCCAAATGGCCCCAGAGCCACGTCCCCTCTGCCCCAGCCCTACAGCCGGGTTCCACAGGACCGTGCACCTTCACAGGCACCGCAGCCCAGTCACTGTGGGTGCAGGATGCGGGACCCCTCCCCGGCCAAGGTGTTAGGGTTAGAGGCTGCTCCCTGAGCCAAGGGGTTGGGGTCCTCCTGCAGCACCCCAAAACCCTCCGGGGCCAGCAGGCGCTCCTGCCAGCAGAGGGCAGGCAGTGGCCTCACTCAGCGGGTCTCCTCTCCCACTCGGGACCAGGCACAGGTGCCCTGTGAGCATCCCTGCCCCGTGGGCATCCCTGGCCCCAGGGCCATCCCCTCACCTGAGGCATCCCCTGTCCCATGAGCGTCCCCTCCCCATGGCTATTCCTGCCCCAGGGGCAGCCCCCTGCCACTGGCATCCCTCCCCCACGGGTATCCCCTGCCCCATGGACCTGCCCTCCCTATTGACATCCCCTGCCCCATGGCACCCCTTCCCATGGGTGTTCCTGCTCCAAGGGCATCCCCTCCCCACGGGCATCCCCTAACCCACGGGTATCCCCTACGCCATGTCCCTGGCAGCATTGTCAGCCCCTATTGCTGGGGGGCTGTGCTGGCTCTGCCCCCCGGTCTGCCTGGCCCATTAGCTGCTCCTAGCCCTGTCTGCTGTGTGGGCTTCAGGGTTAGCTTGTTGCGGGGTGCTTTCATGGCCTCGAGCTCTTGCCTGGGAGGGGGCAGTGAGCCATGGCCCCCATTTGGGATTTGACAGCCTCTGCCCCATCCCCTCCTGAGGAACAATGACTGTGGGTTTTGCTCTCATCGCCTGCCTTTGTGTGCTGCTCCTGCTGAGAACTTTTGGGCAAACTTTCTGGGTATCAGTGGGACTTCCTCTGGGTGCAACTTGTGCTGCTGCCTCTCGCCTTGCCCCGGGCCCCTCCGGGAACCGGCGTCTCTCCAGCCTCCGCGGGCAGCCAGCAAGGAGCCTCCTTCACCGTCCCATCCGCAGCTGCAGCAGACCCCACCGCCCACAGCCCTTCCTTGGCCTGCCCCGCTCCCACTGCCATGTCAGCCGTGTCCCGGGAGCCCTGAGGGGACACAGAGCCCCTGACCTGTTCCCCCTGCTCCCGGCCCCTGGCAATGTGGTCAGCACAACTAACGCTGTTTTATGAGGCAAGCAGCCATTCTCTGTGTCTGAGTGGGTCACGTATTTGTTCCCATCCCCTCATTATCAGGCCCTGAAGGTCCTGTGCACCAAGTAGACAAACCAAACAGATTTCTTCTTCCCCTCCCTCCTGGCCTCAAGGTTCCTGGGCACCAGGCCAGTTACTCCCTCACTGGCCTTGAAGGCCCCGGGCACCCGGCCAGCCCAGTGCTGGGCATGACCCCGCACAGAGCCCCGTCCCCACTGCCTGTGCAAGCACAGCCCAGCATCTCCCATCACAACACACCCTGAGGAAGTATATTTTTTAAAATACTTTATTTCTTTTTTCTCTCAATACTGACATTACAAAAAAAAAAGAAAAAAGAAAAAAAAGAAAAAAATTACAAAAAAACCCACTATAAAACATTCAGGTCTCATTGAAACCGAGAAAAACAAAGCAGCTTGCATCTGCGCGCTTGCCTGTCTTCTCGCTTGGGTTGTCCATCAGGTTTCTCTACGTCGAACTCCACAGGGACCAGCGGAGGGAACTGGCAGCATCCCCTCGCTGGCCAAACCGGGCGATTAATTAAGCAGCGCCTAACAGCTCTCCTCATCCCATATGATACACTGTACAGCTGTACACGCAGCCCGACGGATGCCCTGCGCTTGCCCCCTGCCCCAAAATATCCCCTGTTTCAAGTCAGTGACTTCTCTAAAAAAAAGAATTGCTGGGGCGGGGGGAATATTTTTGCAGCGGTTTTCCGGCGGTGCTGTGGTGAAAGAGGAGCCGTACAAAGCCAGGTCGAACGCGCCTCCTGCTCCGTAGGAGCCCTTTCTTGGGAAAAAAATAACTGGCACGAGGCAGAGTGGGCCGAGAAAGGTAAGAAATATAAAAATTCTCCTGATGGAAATCCAAAGGTTTTAAAAAAATACAGCATTTGAAAATGAAGCCACCAAGCAGACTGCCTCATGCGCCACCCAGCTCCACCCTGACTCCCAGAAATACCTCCCCAATGAATTGTCCCTGTAGAAAAATATATACACGGGCCTTTCTCTTCTTATTAAAAACCCTAAGGTTGAACTCAAACACTAGTGAAACCCACAGCTCTGCTCACTCTTGGCTCTGCTTTTGCACCCAGACTTGTGCTACACATCCCCCTGCGATGGGCTCGATGTTCATGTGGCTGAACCATCCTCCCCCCCAAAAAAGTCAGGGGGCACCACGACAGGAACCCCAAAATGGGCAGAGAAAAACCCTTATGGAGTTTATCTAACGAGCTCTCTATATATGTATTTAAAAAAAAAAAGCAGCAATGCAAACTCAACACATCTGAACAAAAAAGCTCCACCCTGGGCTTCTCCCCTCCTCCTGCTGGCTGAGGCTCTGCGGGCAGCCCCGGGCAGGGGCAGGAGGCTGGATGGGACCATCCCCATGTGCTCCGTCGTTTGGCACGGCGGAGGCTTTGTTGTAGGCTTGGCACAGGAGAGTGGACCGCGGTTGGACTCGGTACCGTGGTCCCAGGTGAGAAACAGTCTGGCTATGGGGGGACGGCCACCGCGGGCGGGAGCGATCGGCACCGCGGTACAGCCGGGACCCCAAACAGCAGCAAGTATCAAAGAGGGGAAGAGAAAAACTAACAGCGGGGACGCCAGATCCTGCGGAGTCCTATTTACACTGCGCCGGACCCCGACAAGTCCAGCCTCTTGTTGGAAAAGTGGCCTGAAAAGCAGGTGACATAAAAAAAACCCACAGCGTGATGCACCTCCCTGGGCAAAGGGCCCACGCCACTTGATTGTGAGAGGTGGAAAAGCTGGACCTCTGGGGAAAAAAAAAATATTTGGCAGGCAGGAGAGCCGTGATGGGCAGGAGCCTCCCCGCTGCCGGAGTAGAAAACAAGCCAAGAGGGATGGATGGGGAAAGCATGGATGGGGGGGTAGGTTGGGTGGGTTTTTTGGGGAAGGAAAGCAGTGTGAGGGGGTCTTTTTTTGCATTTGAAAGTGCTGTGGCACCTCTGCTCCGTGCGGGCCGAGGGCTGCAGCACGTGCATTTGGAGTATTGCTGCTTGGAGGAGAGTCCCCGGGCTCTAGGAGCATGGGAGGTGCTGCTTGAGGATCTGTCTCGTCTGGGGAGCTATTCTGTCTGGGAAGCGGATTTTGAACTCCACGATCAAGTCTCCTCGCTGGCTGGGGGCCTTGGGGAAGGGCAGCCCCTCCCCACGCAGTCTCTTCACTGTCCCCGGCTTGATGATGTCGTTGCAGGGCAGCGGGATCACCCGCCCGTCGATGGTGGGAATGTTCACGGTACAGCCGCACAAGGCCTGGGGGGAGAAGAGGGGGACACGCCATCAGACGGGGCTGACACCCCAAAGCATCCCGACGGCCACAGCCCGTCTCCCCACCAGCTGCTCCCCAGGTTGAACCGCCCAGCTCCGTTTGGACGATGCCCAAGAGCAGCGGTGGATGCTCACCAGTGCGGGTCTCTGCTGGTGCCGGCCCAGTCTAACCACCATGAACTGGGCTGCAGGAGCCATGCAGAAGAGGGGTGCCCCAGGAGAGGGGTGCCCCAGGAGAGGGGTGCCCCAGGCGGGTACCCCAGCCTCACGGGGGGAAGGATCCCCCTCCCCACTTCCTGGGCTCCCCGGGAGGCACCACCAGCAAGCGCCCGGCCACTCGCAGCAACAGGACAGGCTAAATTTAGCCCCTTCCCACCTCGCTGCCGAAAATCCAGCTGAAATCATTGGATGCCGCTGCGGTTCATCAGCTGTCACCCTCCGGAGCCCGGCAGCTCTGCCCGGCGCTGCGGGTTATCTATAGCACTGCGTCCCGTCCCCCCGCACCAACAGCCCCCAAAGGGTTATGCCGGCATGGGACGGCCACAGCACCGAGTGTTCCTAGCAGCCGGGGTCCCGGAGGAGCTGGTCGCCCTGTTGCAAAGCCAAGAGCCGGTCTCGCGGGTGCCACCCCGCTGTACCCCAGCCCCCGGCAGCAGCCGGCAGCAGCCGGGGCGGTGGGTGCCGCGGCAGCCGCAAGCCGGCCTGCAATAACGAGCCACGTGACGCAGGAATGCAGCAAGAAAATCCTTGTGTCCTTAAATAACTCAGACAGCTCTGGCGTACATGTGGGCAGGATCGTCTCCAGGCTTTCGGCAAGGGCTGAGGGAGAGGACTGCGGAGCGATGCTTCTGGAAGAGCCGGGGGGGTTTGCCAGAGGTACAGCCTCGAGCTTTCAGGTGGGGGGCTGGCACAGGTTTGCCCCTCCTGAGCTGGGTCCTGGGGGTCCCAGCCCTCCTTGTGCCCGCCCCAAAAACACCCTGTAAAGGGAGGGGAGGAGGATGTGATTTGCTGTTTCTGGGGTTGATGGGGGGGGATGTTCTGCATCCCCCTCCCCAGAAAAAGCCTCCAGTGGCAGAGCAGCAACAGGCACCAGAAGAAACACCTCTTCTTCTCGGGCTGGCCACTGGCTCAGGGCTGATGGCTGTGGCTTCTGTGGCTGAGCCAGGGCTTTGCACCAGAGTGACTGCGGAGGGGCCCGTGCTGGAGCTGGCTGGGGGGCTCTGGTCAGCAGAGAACAGGAGAGCCAGGGCCATCTCCTTGCACAGCTCATGTGCGGAGGGTCTCCTGCTGGGAAGGGTCTGCTCCAGGGATGAGCTTTTCTGGCTGCAGGAGGACACCCATTGCCAGCTCCGTGGGTGCTCGGCTGGATCTCCAGCAGGTTGGGGGGAAGCAAAGGATGATCTTCCCCCATCAATGCACTTCTGACCTGGGCTTGCCCAAGGATGCCGGAGTCCTCCTGCTCGCCAGTGCCCACCATCATGCGCCACGTAGGGCTGCACAGGTCCACATGTGCCAGGGGAAGGACATCTCCAGCCACAAAATGGGAAGGAGAATGGGAACTGCCTACGGGAGCATGTGGACAGGGCAAGCAGAGGGATGCGAGCAGGAGCAGGCAGTAACAGCGAAGGCAGACGGGATCTTAATGTTTCCTTCCTGGAGCCAAGATGCAAGAATCTGAGGCAATTGCTCCTCTGCCATATGTCCCTGTTTTTAATTCTTGCTCAACTTCATTGGCATTTGGGAAACCAGTTGCTGAAGTAACACCAGTAACCACGGGAGCTGCCCTGCATCCTAGAAAGAGGCTCGATTTATCCCTAGGGATGAAATCACCCCAGGGTTTGATAGCTGAGCGCTGTGCTGCGAGAGCTGAGCTTTATCTAGGTCAGCATTGGGTCCTCCTCCGCTCGCAGCGAAGCCGCCGGGGGGGACGTCGCCACCGGTCGCGTCTCAGCCTCGAGGAAGGTGACGCCAGGTAAAGGACGCAAAGCGGGCGGCTGCCGAGGGCAGGCGTTAGGCAGCCGGGCGGGCGCGAGCTCCTGCCGGCAGCGCTGCCTGAAGATCTGCCTCCCAGGAGAGGCAGCCGCCGGCGGAGCGGTGTCACTCCTCCCTCCCTCGGCCTCCCACTGCGACGTGCGCCTGTAATTTTAGGAAGGGACACTTCCCCGCAGCCTACGAGTCCCTGGGGAAGCCCTCATACACCTCCGGCTTCTGCAGCAGCCGGGTGGGGACGTGGCACCCAGCGGGGCCGGGAGGGAATTGCCTCCCTCTCCGGAGGGGTCTGTGGGATGGAGGAGGAGGAGGAGGAGGAGGAGGATGCTCTGCTGAGTGCTCCCAGCCCGAGCACCAGGTGCCTTGCTCCCTGTGGCAGCAGGGTGGCTGGCGAGGGGTCTCCGGCATGGCACCCACCGCCTGCCAGCTTCTGCCTCGTGGCAGTGGAAGACTAAAGCTCAACCTAAAAGGCAGCCTCACAAGGACGAAGGGTGCAAGGAGAGCGCCCAAGGCTACTGCTGAAGGTGATGAAGCGACTGTGCTCCGCCACATACTGAGGTGGTGGCACGTGGAGTCAGGGAGCTGCCGGCATCTGCTCGTGCTCCAGAGCACTTAAGGTGCTTCTTCTCAGGGAAGATAAAAGCAGCAAAGTATCACCCTGCCCTGGCAAGCAGCAGGCTGGGGATGGCATCCAGGCCAGCAGCTCCCCGAGGATGCCCAGCATGTTGGGTTTGCAGTGGGGGAGGACAGACACCAGAAATTCCAGCTCAAAGAGACAAGGAATTTGCCCGAACTAGCAATTTTCCACTTTGTGACTGCATCGTACAAACCAAACGCCAGCACGCACGCCTTGCTCATGGAGATCAGAGGCACCCAGCACCAGCACTTCTGGTGCAATAGCACGTGGGGCCAGAGCAGGTTTCTCCGCTTGCTGCTCAAAGGGCAACTCCAGGCGAGAGTCCCTCTGACCTGAGCAGCACATGAACTTGGGCTAACATGGTCTGGACATCAGCACAGCCAGCTTGGGGTTAATTTTACAGATGGGGGAATGCACAGAAGGAAATATCTGAGATATGGCATGCATGACTCCATAAATAAGGCAGCCTCTCCTGAGTATTTCTGGAGTGGCCAGGGGAGCCAACCACCACAGGAATAAACCTCTTCACTTTGCACTGCAAAGAAAATTCAACTCCTGAGTCCGCAGGAGCTTGAGCTGAGTTTGCTGCAGGAGCACCAAGCTCCGCCTGACCCACGCGGCTGCTCCTTGTCCCCAGTACACCCGGTCACAGCCCCAGCTGGGACGCAGAGCCATCACAAAGCTCTCCTGACTCGCTGGCACACTAACAAGCTCATGTTTCCCTACCCCAGGTCTGGCCCATTGAGCTTATTTCTATTAAATGCATTTGAGAACATAAATCTGTCTTCAGAAAAAAAAATCAGCTCATTAAGAAGACAGACAGCATCTACAGTCTGAAAGGAACAGCAAATGGCAGCTGCCAAAAATGTCAATGTTAAATGCAGCTGCCAGCTGGGATTTATTAAAAGTGGCAGCGCATGGCACATCTCGTACCGGGGTAATCTCCCCTTTCTCTCCCACCTTCGCGCGGCTTGCTGGCTCTGACGCACCCAGCCCCGCTGTGACCTCCAGACTGGCAGCCTGGATGTGTTGGGTTTTGCTCAATGCCTGAATATTTCGTTTATTTGATTCCTTACCTAGGAAAGCCAGAACCAAGGAAAACAGATGAAGCATTGCTCAGTGAGGGCGAGGTACCACCTTTCTCCACGTGACCCTGCTCTCTGTCCGTGGGGAGAGGCACCCGGCGCTCTCCCGGACAGTCCCTAAGCCGCAGCAGGCTCGGCTACGAGAACAAGCGGGGACCAGACTCATGCCAGCAAACTGGGGTGTTCCCTCGTTCCTACGGAGGATCTGGGCTCTCTTCCACATGTGAATACCCTATGCTAAAATAGAAGGACAAGACATATGGGGAAGGGAGAAGATGGGTAAATACCACCTGTATTGGCTCAAGAAGCAAGGCGTGTTCAGCAGGGACCGCAGCACCCGTGTCCTACACCCAGCACGGAGGTTGAGCATCTCCAAAACCAAGTATGAGTTGGCCTCTGTACTCCTCTCTGCAGAGGTCTTTGCTCGTGTCTCTCATGACTTACCTGGTCCTTCCTCGTCGGCGCAGGACAAGGACTGACTTATGTCTTGGCCCCATGTGCCATGACCCAGTGCCACCTCCCACCCCGTGGGATTTCCCACCCATACCCACCTCTTTAAGACTGATGTTTGCCGTGTAGACCACATTCGTCCCATCCCTCTTGAAATGCGAGTGAGGCTTGTCCTTGAGGATGAAGACGATGTCAGCAGGGATGTTGTCTGGAGTGGCATCCCCTTCTTTGGGGAATGTGATTTTGGTTCCCTCCTTCCAGCCTCGTTTGATGACAATGTTTAGGATCTTGTCCTCAGTCCGCATGGTCCGGCCATCAGCATTGAGCCTTCTGCGGGTGATCTTCATCCTCTTGGTGGAGCCGTGGTAGATCTCTTCCAGGGACACCTTGAGCTCATGGATGACGGGTGGGTCTTGGACCTTCCTCCGCGTGTGCAGGGACTCTTGGTGCCGCCGGTGAACCCCATTAATGCCGTTGAAGCCAAACCGGCCAAAGGCACTGAAAGGGTCGTCGTCGTCATCGATATCCATATCTTCCTGGTCAAAGCCATTGAACACCCGGGAGCGGCTGCTAGCGAAGAAGATGTCGAAAGGGTTGGAGCCTCCGAAGAAGGACGCGAAGGTGGCGTGGGGGTCTCCGTGGAAGGTGTAGTGGAAAGTGTTCCCTGAGCCACCTGAAGAGCCACCTCCAGTTTTGAGACCTGAAAGAGAAGGGGGAAAACACGACATGAACCCTGCCCGCTGGTGGATGCCGTGCTGGGACCGCACTTTCCACACGGGAGCGTGGTCTCTGCTGGCTCCAGGGGTCTCCCAGGCGTGGAGGTCAGCCCCTCCAGCCCAGCCACCCGTGGAGAACACGGACCAGCAAGGCACCACTTCAACCCATGACACACAGTCCTGACCCTACACCCAGCAAGCTCCATCTCAAAAGCTCTTCAGGTTTTGTCCCTGCTACCCCTACTGAAGTGCTTCTTTAGTTCTCTCCACCCAGTTCACAGCCTTTTCCTTTAAAACATTTCCTGACCAGCCCATCTCCATGTTCCCCCATGGGCAGGCTCCCTTCTGCCCAAATAGCCACGTCTCTTGGGCTGCACCGACGGCCACGGTCCAGGAGCATCAGGCCCAGCAGGTGAGAACAGGCTTGGAGCTCGGCGAGCAACTGTGACCCTGGGTGGCAGAGCAGGTGGAGGTCAGCAGACCTCCCTGTATACACACTGTACAAATGCCAGGTAAGCTCAACATTTGGATCTTTTGGCAATCATTCCCATGGGAAACTCCACTGCCAGGTCCCAGGCTGAGCCTTACGTCACTGCAACCCCCCCAAAGTCCCAAGCAGCCAAGGCACACGACAAGTGGCCCCCTAAAGAGGTCACACATGCTCTGCAAGGCTATTTTTGACCAGGAGGGGCCAGGAAGGGTTAAGCCAAGCCTAGCTCAAGGACTATTTTCAGGGCACACCAGTGACAGTGACGGGCTATTTCTGACAGGCTGNGTCAAAGCCATTGAACACCCGGGAGCGGCTGCTAGCGAAGAAGATGTCGAAAGGGTTGGAGCCTCCGAAGAAGGACGCGAAGGTGGCGTGGGGGTCTCCGTGGAAGGTGTAGTGGAAAGTGTTCCCTGAGCCACCTGAAGAGCCACCTCCAGTTTTGAGACCTGAAAGAGAAGGGGGAAAACACGACATGAACCCTGCCCGCTGGTGGATGCCGTGCTGGGACCGCACTTTCCACACGGGAGCGTGGTCTCTGCTGGCTCCAGGGGTCTCCCAGGCGTGGAGGTCAGCCCCTCCAGCCCAGCCACCCGTGGAGAACACGGACCAGCAAGGCACCACTTCAACCCATGACACACAGTCCTGACCCTACACCCAGCAAGCTCCATCTCAAAAGCTCTTCAGGTTTTGTCCCTGCTACCCCTACTGAAGTGCTTCTTTAGTTCTCTCCACCCAGTTCACAGCCTTTTCCTTTAAAACATTTCCTGACCAGCCCATCTCCATTTTTCCCCATGGGCAGGCTCCCTTCTGCCCAAATAGCCACGTCTCTTGGGCTGCACCGACGGCCACGGTCCAGGAGCATCAGGCCCAGCAGGTGAGAACAGGCTTGGAGCTCGGCGAGCAACTGTGACCCTGGGTGGCAGAGCAGGTGGAGGTCAGCAGACCTCCCTGTATACACACTGTACAAATGCCAGGTAAGCTCAACATTTGGATCTTTTGGCAATCATTCCCATGGGAAACTCCACTGCCAGGTCCCAGGCTGAGCCTTACGTCACTGCAACCCCCCCAAAGTCCCAAGCAGCCAAGGCACACGACAAGTGGCCCCCTAAAGAGGTCACACATGCTCTGCAAGACTATTTTTGACCAGGAGGGCCTGGGAAGGGTTAAGCCAAGCCTAGCTCAAGGACTATTTTCAGGGCACACCAGTGACAGTGACGGGCTATTTCTGACAGGCTGTCCCTTGTGCCAGCCCCCCGCAGTGGGAGACAGGAGGGGGACAAGCACAGAGCGGGCAAGTCTGGGGGTCCTTTCTGATCGATGAAGTTAACACTCTGTGAGGGTGGGGGACCAGAAGCCCCTTGAAATGCCAGTCCTCAAGACATGTTGCTCCAATAAAAGGCATCTGATGGGAAACCAAAGGGGTGCAAGACCACGGACCATGACTGGTCCAATGGAGTTTGGCTTTGCTGGGACTCCCTGTCCCGCTGCGACAACGGGGTGATTTCGCCAAATCCCCGGCGAGCCCTCATCCCTAACAGACTGTACAGCCAGGAGGTTTCACCTTTAATTCCATGACGCCAGCCTGAGCGGGGTCCGATTTCGGGCGCCTGCAGGGAAAGGCTGGTTTCCCGCTTGAGACAGTCTCATTTTACACCACAGCAAACCACCCTGCCTCCGTGTACCCATCACAGCCCTGACATAACTAACGGGTGGAGAATTAACCCACCAGCAGTTAATTCTGCCTAACGGTGGCTCGTTAGGGGATGCACCTGCCTGCTGGCCCCGTGAGAGGGGCTGCCTCTCCCACCCAGCAGCCCGTTCCTGCCAGACCTCCTGCTCTTTCCAGCACCCAAGCCCTGGGCTGATTAATGCAGATGCTATTCGGCGCTCTCCTCGAATGGGGTTGCGCTCTTCCCTCTTCGACTAATAAGGCTGCCTGCGGTGGAGCGGCTCTCCTCCTCCTCCTCCGTGCCAACCACCAGACAACAGCAACCGCTTGGTTTCAAAACAAGGACCTATTACTTAAATTGGGAAAAGCTTTGAAGCCTGTGGGTCAGCGTGTACCAGGGAGGACAGCGGGACCAGCGCCCAAATGCGGGGGGGGGGGAATGTGGGCAAAAGCAATACTCCTCCGCTGGGATATTTAGGTCAATTAAAGGCTTGCTAATGAATTACCTCAGGTATGACCCAGGAGGTGAGCCCCTTCCACTTCTATCATCTCAGCCGGCTGCTGGGGTTTTGGGGTGGAGGGCAGGGAGGGCCCAGAAAGCAGGGTGGTGGGTTGGAAAAGCAGAACAGCCTGGGGAGGAGCGGGATGGGAAGCGATTTCTGGCACCCACGGAGCCTTCGTTCTCCCCAGTTCTGTGGCTACCAGCCCCGGTTCGGGGGCAGGCATGAACCAGGGGACAACTCTGTCCGAAAATGCTCCCTCGCCTAATAAAAATTGATTTGGACCCAGCACCCCTGCCTCCGAGCGGGCAGCGCTCATCCCCTTACCTTCCTCCCCGTACTGGTCGTAGACGGCTCGTTTCTTGGGGTCGCTCAGGACGTCGTAAGCCTCCGCGATCTCCTTGAACTTCTCCTCAGCATTGGGGTCTTTATTCTTATCAGGGTGATACTTCAGGGCCATTTTCCGATAGGCTTTCTTGATTTCATCCTCGTTGGCACCGGACTGGATGCCCAAAATCTTGTAATAGTCCTTCCCCATGACGGCGACACTGCCGGGAGCCGAGTACTTATTCCTGAAAGCAGAAAGACAGCTCTCCGTAAGGCGAATATCACTCTGGGGCAGCCGGGGACGGGACCGGCACGCACTTATCACGGAGCCGATGCTCCCCGCGTCCCACCGGCCAGCAGCACCAGAGCCGGCTCAAGTCCACGCTTCCCACCGGCGGTCAGCGCCCCGGCTCTGGTTTGACCCCCCCGAGCCCCACGGTGGGGACCGGGAGACTCATCGCTGAGGCTGACAGGGAGAGGGAGAGCCCGAGCTGGGGCATGGCGTTATTATAGGGGCCACGCCACTGCTAACGTCAGGCCAGGACCACGTCCCCGTCCCCCCCCGCTGAGCCAGGAGGGCTGAGCCAGTCTAAATGTAGCCGTCAGCCCGTGCCTGTCCCCCCCCCACCGGCTCTCTCCCAGCGGGGACCTGGGATGGGAGAGTCGGGGTGAGGACAGCAGGTTTTTGGAGGCTGAAAGCAGCGGCAGGGACCGTGCTGCCGCCTTCACCTTAAAGGAACTTCAAACATTTTGTTCCTGAAAGCAATTGGCATTCAGCTGGAGATAAGCGCCTCCGGCGTGTCAGAGCCGTAATTTGTATTTAGTGAAGAGAGAACAAAGCCGTTAGACAGAAACATCTTGCGATGGTGGGAGGGCTTTTTTATTTTGTTGTTTAAAAAAACACAAATCACACTTTCTAGCCTGACTTGCACTCCCTGAGAGCCTTCAACTACATCTTGCAGTAAGCCAGGAACCCAGGGCTCCCTCCCTCCATTGTGCGGGGGCCGAGGCTGGGGCCATGCCTATACTAAGGCATGGAAAACCTGGTGGCTGTAACCCAAGGAAGGAAAAGGACGGGCGATTAATTCATCCCCCAGTCACGCCGCTGGATTTGCAGAGAGCCAGGGAGCAGGCGGAGCAGCCGGGAGGGCAGCTCCTCCGGGCAGAGGCTGAGCAAGCCCCAAGGACGCTTCCTGCTGCTTCTCAACCTTCAGTTATCCGACAGCGAAGTCCCATGTCCCCCGAGCCTGGCCTGGCCCCCCTGCCTCGCACAGCGCAGCTCGGTGCTGGCTCCTGGCCCTGCTCTTCTCTGGGTGTTGCCCCAGCAGACCCTCTGCTCTCTGTTAAGACCCTTCTGCTCACATCCTGCTCCCCGCTACGGTCCAGGTTTCACCCCATCCTTGCTCCAAATGCCCCTAGGTAGCCCCAGCCCATCGTGCCCCTCCAGCAGCCGGATTTCTGCACGGGGCATGAGCCTTGGCCCTTTCCTTCACCACCATACAAGTCACCAGATGTTCCCATCAGCTCTATCCATAAGCTCCCAGTGGAGGCCACGGAGGGACCCCCCCCAACCACAGCAGCTCATGAGAGCGGCCGGGCACCCCAGGGGTGCACAGCCACGGCGCTGCGCTGAGCCCCTGGCATCCACCCCAAGCATCCAAGGCTTGCCTTGGGTCATGCCTCAGGCAATAACCCCGCTGCAGCTGGGTAGCTGCTACGGGGGCTTGGAAATTCACCACCTTGACTCAAACCACCAACTTCTGCTCTCTTTTGCCCCAGCCAGGGAGCAGGTCCTTTGCTGTAGGTGGGGAGAGGGGGCTAAGGCACCCAAGGCACGGACCTCTGAAGGACGCAGGGAGGGAAGATGGGGGCACCCACGGACACACGAGGCAGTCCAGGGGGACGCAGGAGTGGGAGAAGGTCCCTGGGAGCGTAAAGAGCATCCGACAGCGTCTCCCGTGGCAGCTGCTGTATGCCAGCACGTTTCTGTACCAGCTCCTGCGCTCCGAGCTGCTGCCGGCACCCAGCCCACGCGGGCGCTGGGGGATGCTCTGCCCCCTGCCCGCCTCCACCTCCCCATCTGCCCTCCCCACGGGGACGGGGGACTGCCGGAGACCCCAGGGAAGCGATGCGGGGGTGTGAGAGTAACCTGCCCATCCGCCCCGCCAAAGGTCACCCCAACGCCTCCCTTCCCCACAGCAGCCTCCGGTGTGAGGTGGGGGCTCCCCATTACCAGCACCAGGACCTGGACCAGGATTTGGCCCCTGTCTGGATGATGCCAACCCTCCCACAGCAAGGGTAAGCCAGGCAGCGCTGAAGACAACCCAGTCGCACCCCGGCTTGAGAGATGCGGAGGTAGCAAACCTTCACTTGTCACCCCCGTGGACCACAGTGCCCAATCCCACACAGCCCAATCTGACGGCACCACCGGGACCCCCATGCCCAGCCGAAACCCCAAGGTGCTTCCCATGAAAATATGTCCCGACCCAGCAAATCGCTGTCACCACCCGCAAGATCTCTAGTCTTGACCATCAAGGGGTCTTTGGCCGGGGTGGGGATGCCCGCCGGGGGTGCTTTCCCGGTCAGGGACCCCTTTGTCTGGCTGGGATCAGGGAGAGGGAAATTTCTGTACCGAAACGCATCCCCGCGCTGCGGTTTACCGTGCCGGTGAGGACCAGCCGCCGGCGGGTGACCCGGTGGGTTAAGGCACGATCCGGAGGCGACACTCACATGCGCGATGATGGTAAAACACGACTCTGTCCCCGCAGAGCCTCCCTCCCTCCCTCCCACCTCCCGGGGATCAGCTGTGCCTTGCCACCGCTCCTCTCCCCCTTCTGCTCAGTCATCCTCTCCTGCCTTCCCATTTAACCCCCTCGGGAGCAGGACGGGGGAGAAGGGGCCGCAGGGCGGGTTTCAGGCGGGCAAAGCCATTCCTGCATTGCCCTCCCAAACCGGACGCCCTCGGACAAGCCATGGCCACCCAGAAAACCACAGGCATCCCCCAGCCCCGCTGAGCCAGCCCAGCCTCCATCCTCCTCGTGCAACCACACCGCAAGAGAAAGAAAAAAAAAAAAAAAAAAAAAAAAAATTTAAATCTTTGTTCCTGCCCCACACATGACATCACCCCATGCAACCACTGGATGAGCGCGCCAGCTGAATAGCGATCGTTTGACATAATCCCTCTGCTCGGCAGTCATCTAAGGGAGCAAAACCACCCCGGCAGCGGCACCAGGCAGATTTTTTTTTTTTCCCATCTCGGGGTGCAAGGTCACCACGGGACGCGGTTGGAGAAGCAGAAACCCACTTACCGAAACTTTACGAACACATTCAGAGTCCAAGCTGTCATTTTTAAAGGCTCTAGTTTTATTTTAAACATCGCGGCTGTCCGCAGGCGCCGGCAGGTGCTGTGTGCCCGGCTGGGAGGCACCGGAGGGTGGCAGGACGACGGCGGAGAGAAAGGTGCCGGCTCGTGCCGGGGCTGCCGCCGCCGCCGAGCGATGCTCTGGTGGCAAGCCTCCCCCTCCGGCTCCTCCGGCGCACTGAAAAGGCAGCTCCTGGCCACTCCAGCGGCCGCGGCTGGCTCTGACCTCCGCTCCCAGGACGGCTCCAAAAGGGCTCCGGCGGCAGAGGAGCGGGCATCAACGCGGTGCTGCCGGGGAACTGCCGGGGAGCTGCCGGGGAGCTGCCGTCCTTTGTGTGCCTCCCAGCCGCACGCGGGGGGACCCTTCAATGGAGTCATTTGCTGAGCCGTGATTTTCCTTTTAATTGGTTTCTTGACGCTTTCTCGCTAAGCCGCCGGATTAAGACACTTCTGCCGTCAGCTCCGGCATCCTCCCTCCTGGCTGCCGCAAAGCCCCCAGCCGCCCCGTTACCGTCACGTCCCCCGCGCAGCCCCCGCTGCGGAGCAGGGAGCGCAGCCAGAAGCCCCCCAGCACCCCCAAAACTGACTCTGCTGACGCCCAGGGCCGGGCAGCCGCCAGGCGAATCGGGGAGGGAGAAAAGTAGGGCGGCAGTGATGTGGAAAAAAGTCACGTTAACCAATTTGCACCTCCCCAGCTTTCCCCTTCGGAAGCGCGGGGGTCCCTGTATCCCCCTCACCGGGCGCCGGCACCAGTCCCCCCGCAGAAGGGCTCCAAGCGCCGCGCTCCCACCCAGCGGCCGGGGCTCCCCCGCCGCAGCGGGCACCGGGACGGTGCCTCCTCCGAGCCCGGCGCGCAAAACCTACTTCTGAGAAGTCACCTTCAGGCGCGCCAAGGAAATCCAATGCCACCGCGTGTCCCTCCCGGTCCGTAACTTGCGGGCCACAGAGAGCATCCTCTCCGGATGCCCCACACCAAAATTCGGCGGCCGTACCGGGACATCACCGGGTGGCTCCCGCGTCCCACCCGTGGCGAGCGAAACGCCGGGCAGGTGACAGCCCCCAGCCTGCTGCGTCCCCAGGGGCCGGGGGTCCGGTGGCTCACCGGGCACCGGGGTGGGTGAGCCGGGGGTAGCCGGGGTGGGTGCGTACCTCTCGGCGCGGCTCCAGAAGAGCAGGATGGTCGGCATGGCAGCATATCCCGGGTTTGGTCAGGGAGCTGGAGGGGATCTCTGCACGCCGGGGTAGGCAGAGCCACCCGTGCCCATGCGGGCTGGCAGCCGCAGGAAACCAGGCAGCAATGTCATGACTACCCACAATGAATCATCCCCTCCCCAGGCTCCCACACACACCGCCCGCCTCCCCCTCCCCACCGACAGCCCCTCTGGGGTGCCGGCACCTGCGTGGGGACGGGGTTAACCCTCCCCTTGCTGCCTCTGCCGGCTCGGCCCCCGCTGCCAGCCCCACCGGCTGCTGCCCCCTGCGTGGGGATGGGTCAAGACCCCCTCAGTGTGTCCCCATGTAGGGTCCCACATTTCCATGCCCACGGGGTGCTGCCTCCTGCATGGGTGGGATCGGGGTCAAGCCCCACTCACCAGCCCCCGAGATAGGGTCCTACATTTCCAGCCCTATCAGGTGCTGGCTCCTGAGTGGGGACGGGGCTCAAGCCCCCCCCTCAGTCTCCCCATATAGGATTCCCCTTTTCCAGCCCCACTGGGGATCTCACACTGGTGTGGGGACAGGGTCAAGCCCCCCCAGTGTCTCCCCATGCAGGGTCCCCTCTTTCCAGCCCCACCAGGGTGCTCACGCTGGCGTGGGGATGGGGTTAAGCATCCCCCCACCCCGAACTCCCACACGTGGTGCCCCATTTAGGGGTGCCCTATTTAGGGGCTCAGCGAGGAGCTGTCACCTGCATGGGGGGGGGTCACACACAGCCCCTTGCTGTGACCCAGTGCATGGCCCCACAGGGGTGCTGGTCCCTGCCTGGGATGACCCCTCCCACCCCTCCAGCCCCAGTGTGACCCACAGTCTGCCCCAAGGGGAAAGGGAGATAACCCTTTCCTCCCCACTGCAGCTCTCCTGGGGGACATTGTCAACTCGACTGGGGACACAGGTTAACCCCTTCCTTGCTGGCCCCTCCAACCCCATTACTGTTACCCGAGGGGGGGTTGCCCATTTCCTCACCACCCAGTTCAGCCCCACTGGGATACACTGGTGCCCCCAACACGGGGTGGGGGGGGGGTTAACCCCTTCCTGGCCACACCACACAGCCCCAACATAGCACATTAGTCCCTCCAAAGCAGGAGGGCAGAGAGGGGTTAACCCTCACCTCACCACCCTCCCCAGCCCCACTGCAATGTACTACAGCCCAAGACAGCCCAAGAAGATGGGGTTTAACCCCTTCCTCCCAGCCCCACAGCGATGCCCTGTCACCCCAAGGGGCAGGGGGACTGACCCCCCTGACCCACAGCGACGCCCTGTCACCCCACGGGGCAGGGGGACTTGAGCCCCCTGACCCACAGCAACACTCTGTCACCCCACAGGGGCAGGGGGACTGACCCCCCTAGACCCACAGCGACGCCCTGTCACCCCACAAGGGGCAGGGGGACTGACCCCCCGGATCCACAGCAACTCCCCGTCACCCCACGGGGCAGGGGGACTGACCCCCTGGACTCACAGGGACACTCTGTCACCCCACGGGGCAGGGGAACAGACCCCACAGCCCCACAGCAACGCCCTGTCACCCCACAGGAAAGGGGGACTGACCCCCCGGACCCACAGCGACGCCCTGTCACCCCACAGGGCAGGGGGACTTCAGCCCCCTGACCCACAGCGATGCCCTGTCACCCCACGGGGGAGGGGGACTGACCCCCTGACCCACAGCGACACCCTGTCACCCCACAGGGGCAGGGGAACAGACCCCACAGCCCCACAGCAACGCCCTGTCACCCCACGGGGCAGGGGGACTTGAGCCCCCTGACCCACAGCAACACTCTGTCACCCCACAGGGGCAGGGGGACTGACCCCCCTAGACCCACAGCGACGCCCTGTCACCCCACAAGGGGCAGGGGGACTGACCCCCCGGATCCACAGCAACTCCCCGTCACCCCACGGGGCAGGGGGGCTGAGCCCCGGGTCGCGCAGGAGCGCACATCTCCCCCGCGGCCGAGGCGTGCAAAACCCACGGCCCCACAGCAACGCCCTGTCACCCCACGGGGCAGGGGGGCTGAGCCCCGGGTCGCGCAGGAGCGCACATCTCCCCCGCGGCCGAGGCGTGCAAAACCCACGGCCCCACAGCAACGCCCTGTCACCCCACGGGGCAGGGGGGCTGAGCCCCGGGTCGCGCAGGAGCGCACATCTCCCCCGCGGCCGAGGCGTGCAAAACCCACGGCCCCACAGCAACGCCCTGTCACCCCACGGGGCAGGGGGACTCCCCCCCCGGATCCACAGCGACGCCCCGTCACCCCACGGGGCAGGGGGACTTGAGCCCCCTGACCAACAGCAACACTCTGTCAACCCACGGGGCAGGGGGACTGACCCCCCGGACTCACAGGGACACTCTGTCACCCCACGGGGCAGGGGAACAGACCCCACAGCCCCACAGCGACGCCCTGTCACCCCACAGGAAAGGGGGACTGACCCCCCGGACCCACAGCGACGCCTTGTCACCCCACAGGGCAGGGGGACTTGAGCCCCCTGACCCACAGCGATGCCCTGTCACCCCACGGGGCAGGGGGACTGAGCCCCCGGACTCACAGGGACAACGTGTCACCCCACGGGGCAGGGGGGCTGACCCCCCTGACCCACAGCGACGCCCTGTCACCCCACGGGGCAGGGGGGCTGACTGCAGGGGCCTCGCCCGCGCCCCCACCGGGAGGCCGGTACCGGCGCCGCGGGGTCTGTGGGGCGCGGTGTGGGGCAGCGCAGTGGGGCAGGGCCACCGCCGCCCCCGGCACTCACCGCTCGCGCTGTCCCGGGGCGCCGCGCGCTCGTTGA
>VZTQ01010231.1:36940-58751 GCA_013400755.1 Pelecanoides urinatrix
GCTGGAGGGGGCCCTGGGGTTGGGAAGCGCCGAGGGGCGCCGGCCCAGGGGAGGGGGCCGCTGGAGCGGGTGCTCGTGGGGTGCAGCCTCCCGGGCAGGGCGGGGCCGGGGTGCGGGACAGCGCGGGCCTCCCCGGAGCCCGGCCGGTGCAGCCCGCGTGGCGTGGGGCTGGTTGGGCCGGCCCCGGGGGTGGCTGCATCTGAGGGCGTCCAGCGGGGCTGTGGGGACAGGGCCGTGCCCCGGTCAAACGCCCAGCGTGACCGGGCCCCTGGTCCTGCAGCGGGGGCTGCCCGGCCTGGGGGCCGGCGGGGGTGCTTCGCCCTGGGAGGCAGCGAGGGCTCCCCTCGGGGGTGCTTTTTCATCGGGAAAAAGCCGTCGGACCCCTGAGCCCACGTCCTGTGCCAGGCTTGGGGGCCGTGTTTAAAATGGCTCCTGACGAGCGCCTGGGTGCGTCCCAGCGCTGCAGCCGCAGCCCTGGCCGGCCTGTGGGGAAGCGGCTCCCAGCGCTGTGCCTCTGCAAAGCCCCGTCACGCGTCCCCTTCTGAGGGGGGAGTGTGTTTGGGCTTTCGCTGTGTGAGCCTCCCCCTTGTTCTTCCCAGCGTCCTGGCCAGGGTTAGGCCTGGAGCGAGGCCGGAGGGACTGTCTGGACCTAGTGCCCTGGATTTTGTCCTAGGAAACCTGCCCCTCTGGAGGCACAAGCCCATCTCTTGCCCCTGTCAAAGTACCATGTTAGTGCAGAGCGATGATCCCTCTTGGGACAGCGTCCTGCCTTCCCCGAGACTGAGTGGGGAAGCAGCTGGTTCTGCGGGTGCTGCAGCTCATGGGTGAAGCTGAGGGGTGATGTGAACGGTTGTGGCCATAAACACCAGGTTTGTCCTTAGAGGGTGCAGAGGTAACCTCTGCATGCTTCCCCTTACCGAGGAGGTGTTTGAATGGGGCGTTTTGGAGTAACTTCTGGGTTTACGGTTTGTCTTCCCCCTGTGGTTTGGTCCACAGCATCCGTCTCCCCGTCCTTTCCTGGGATGGCTCTCTGACTCTCAGGGGCAGGGTGTGAGCAGCCACCCGGGCTCTTCCTTTCCCCCCATGAACTCTTCGTAGAGCCCCTCTGAGCTGGGAGAGTTGGAGTTTTCACTGTACTCCCCGCAAAGCGGCTGAGTCATGGTGTTATTAAACCAGCACTTACTGTTCCCCATCTATTTGTTCGGCCAGCCGCATACCAGGGGCGTGGGGACTCGCACACGCCGATGTCCTGGCCTTGCAAACGCTTTTTGTTGCCTTTCATCGGCCTTTCATCGCTGGGGGCATTGGGGCCCCTGAGGGGGAGCTGGCGCTGGCCAGCCCGGCGCTCACAAATAAACTGCTTGGTGTGCAGCCTGCCGGGGCACGAACAAGGGCTTTGGTCCAGGGGCTGGATGTGGCCCCTCTGCTGCTGAAAGCCAGGCAGGAGTGGGGTCAGGGCAGACCACAGCCACCCTCCCAGGGTGCAGTGGGTGTTTTAAACCAAAACTGCTCCTCCTTGGCAGCCCGTCTGCCTGCAGCACATCCGCACCCTTTTAAAGACACGCCGGGAAAGTGCAGGGAGGGGTGGCAGGAGTAATTAAAGGTACGAAGCTGTTTCCATAGAAGGAACAATTACATAAACTGGCTGTCTTCCGTCTGGGGGAAGAGATGACTGAGGGAGGCGTGACGGGGAATAATAAAATCCTGTGTGGTGGGGGGAAGGTGAGTGGGGAAGGGTCTCGCTCGAGTTCCCGTAATGGGGCATCTCATGCAGGAAGAGGCAGTGGTGCCTTGGGGTGTGAGCGCATTTTGGGAAGCAGTCTGGGATTAACCTGTGGAAATGGTGGCCTTGGGTGGAGGGATGGAGGGAAGATGTGAGAAACTTGTCCGGGCTCAAGGGGCAATTAAGCAAATTCCTGGAAAGCCACCGAGGGCTGGTGAGCCAAGTGACGGTGCTTCTGGTGTGGGACATCCGCAGACTGCAAGAGTGAGAAGCACAGTGTGTTCCCCTGGAGCTTCAGCTCTTCCTGAGGCTTTGGCTGTGGGTCTCTGTCCCAGAGAGGATGGGGAGGTGGGGGACCGCAGCCTGGGCTGTTTTTCTGTTAAAGCATCATTACTTGGTGTCCGAAGGTTGGAGCAGTGGACGAGGCCACCGAGCTCTGCAACCTACCTGAGTGCTGGCTGTGAAGCACATTCCTGGCGGGCACCACTGCGAAGGAGACCTTTTCCCTATGGCTGCCACCTGCTCCGAGCTGGATCTGGATCTCCCGGTGGCCAAGCAGATGGGGCAGGAGCGAGGGCACGATCCCTCCTCACTGCGGTGCTCCCCTGGCCCCCTCAGACTCCCCCACTCAGCGCGGCGCGGGGAAGTCTCTGGTGACTGTGGCTGGGTGAGCTGGGAGATGCATCTGAGGACACTGGGCTTGGCAGCAGCGGGGTTTGTACTCTGTTCTCCGCGGCGCGAGCAGCGCCCACGCATTCAGTGCTGTCTCTCCTTCCTGCCTGTTCCCATCCTTGGAGATGCCGCCCGCCTTTTCCAGCACCCTGAGCTGCGGGATGAGGAAAGGGCTGCAAGACCAAAAAAAAATCCATACTTGGGGTTTTTCTTTTTTTGGATTAATGTCCTGTTCCTCGGTTGTTGCCGTCCTGGCTGTGGGCTGAGCTTGATGCATCTCTGAGGAGATGCTGGTGGGTCACCTTCCAGATCAGGCCTGGGTCTTAGTTCCTGCTGAAACTGCTGTCTGTGCGGGTGAGCCCTATGCTGAGGACATGGGGCTCAGCCAGCCCCTGGCATGTCCCCCAAAGAAACCACCAGCTCCCGGTCACCCTGACTTTGTTGGTAGCCCCAGCATGCAGTGGACTCATGAGCAGGGGATAATCAGGATGGGAATGGTCCCCAGGAGGTCCCGTGCTCCAGGCAGGGTCAGCCACAAGGTCAGTGCCGGCTGCTCCGGGCTTTATCCAGGCTGACCTTGAAAAGCCCCGAGGACAGTGACAGCGCTGGAAGAGCTTGTTCCAGCAGCATCTCCCATGTCCCGTGGCACTGCTCTTGCCAGAGCCTGCCCAGCCTCCCAGGGCACGCGAGAGGAAGGGGGTGGACACTGCTATTAGCCGTAATAATGGTGTTCGGATCGTCCTTCCCGGTTGGAGCTGAGGATACTGGCCGCTGCCTCCCCGCTGCCAGCGTGCTGCCGGCGGCAGTTGAGCCGGCCGCTCCGCTCGGCGCTCCGCACCTGCGGGGGTGGCATAATGAGCCGTGTCCTTGTCTCAACCTGCCGCTTCCTCTCCCGGCAGCGTTTCTGCTGCCAGCTGGGTTATTTTTTCTTTTTTTTTTTTTCTTTTTTTTCTTCTTCCCCCTTCCTGCCTCTATTCTCAAGTGGTTCCCAGCCGGTGCTGGCATGCAGCCCTCGCCAGAGACCTCCTCCCGGGCTGACCTTTGCAAACCCCCTCGGATGAGCATGCCGGGGCTCTCCTGCCACCCACGTCGGGCGTGCGGGGGAGAGGTGAGCCGCTCTGCATGGCAGCGGTCTGTGGGAGGACTGGGTCCTTTCCAGTCCCCTGCTGTCCCCACCTGTGCTTGGGCTCTGCTGGAGTGGCCAAAACCTGAGGGCAAGAGCGAGTGAGAGGAAAGGGCAGCGTGGTGGATGCTGCCTTTTTGGGGCAGAGCCTGGGGAAGTACAAGGCTCCACCAGGCAGATCGTGCCTCTGGACACCTTGGTTTGGTCTGACCTGCCCCGCTGGCTTCTGTCTGAAACTCCAAGGCACAGGTCTAAGCTGGGCGTGCAGAGTGCGTGGGCTGGGAAAGCCCCTCGTGGGAGCCATCCCTGCAAACCCCCTGTCCGAGCAGGTGAAAAAGGAGAGGCAGTGTCCCCACCCCGACTTGCGGATGCTGGAGCACAGTGAGTTGTCCCAGGCTGCTGTGGGAATCATCAGCAGGCACGGGACTCAAATCCGGAGCATCCGAACTCTGGTTGAGATACCCCCAGGTGAGGCAGGGCAATGGTAGCTGAGAGCCAGCAGCAGCCCTGCAGCCCCCGGCATCCTCCTTGCTGCCCACCCATGACCTCGCGTGTCCCCCTGGAAGGGAGGCCAGCCGAGCTGGGGAGCCCAAATAGCATCGGTCACCCCTGGGGACCCATCTGCACATGGAGGACATGCGCTGAAGTTTGGCTCGGCTCCATTTCAACTTCCAGCCTTCGCTCTGCTTTCCTTACAGCAAAGGCATCCTGTAGCACGTCCTGTAATTTCTCCTGGGGATGGCTCTCTCCAAGTTACGTTTTAACCAAGTTATTTCTAGTCTGTGTTTGGGTGCAAAGTGCTCAGAGCTTTTCTCTCCAGCCACCCCATTATTTGGGGAGTTTTGGCCTTGAAACACATCGTGAGTCCCTGTTTTCCAGGGCAGGGGCATCCACGGGTCTTCACAGCAGGGATGCTGGCTCTGAAGGTCACGGCTGGAGGTGGGCAGTGTCTGGGCTGGAGAGAAACCCTGCTGCATCTATTGGGAGTGTGTCCATCTGATGCTTTTCCTTTTGCAGATCTGCCTGGCATCTAATTCTTAATTTGGCAGATGACCTGGCAAGATCCAATGGGTTCATCAAGGACACAAAGTGGTACCCAATTGACTGCTGTAGGAAGCTTAATACATCCGTGATGCTACCAAATGTGTGACCTCTTAAAAAAAAAAAAAAAAAAAGACCCGGGGGTTTTCTGGCAAGGAGAGTTTTCTGAAAGAACAGTTGGCTTGCCTTTATTCTGGTCTTGCCTCTTCTCCATTGCCTCCCAAACCTCCTTCCCTGCGACTGCCCTGGCTCGATGGAAGGTGGTGCTCAGAGGGATGCAGGCGAAGTTATGCTGGGGGCAGAAGGCTCCACTGGTGCCACAGAGCTGCCGGGTTCCTTCCCTCCCTACCCACAGCCCATAACTACTAATCCCTCAGGTTTTGCTGCTTCCTGAGCATCCCATCTCCTTGGTCCAGCGGGATTATGGATGATGGGTGGGTAAAGCCATTAAGATCCCTGTACAGAGGGAGAAAGGAAAGGAGAAAGATTTCTCAGCACCCCTCTGGAGTGCTGGAGGATGGTGAGATGGGCAGTCTCGCCTTTGCAAGCAAAAGCCTCACCTGGAGCTTTTCGTCGGGAGCCTGAGACACCAGCTGGTGTTGAGGGTGGACTGGGAGGGGATGCGGTAGTGAGCGAGCTGGGGATGCTGGCAGGGACAGCCTGAGCATCTGGTGCCCCGGCTGGAGGCCAGAGCAAGGATGCTTTTCCTCTGCCCGTTTCTTGCTTGGAGGCAGAGACTGGGGAGATGGGACCCGGACTGGTGGTGGTGTATGAAGCAGCCAGTGGTTAATGCTGTGTTATGGGTCACCATCTGCAAGTCAAGCAGCTTTCTCATGTGTCTCTGGCCCAGAGGGCAGTCCTTGGAGGTTTCTGTTTAATCTGGTCTCCCTAGGTGCCCATCACTGTGGTATCTGGGCACATTCATCCTCTCCTATTTGGCAGACATGTCCGTAGTGGCTGCTCCGTGCACAGGTTTTTGCTGGATGCATTGCCCTACTCCTTGGGGAAAGGAGATTGCTCTTGCCCAGGCGGCCTCAAACCTGCTGTACCATCCTCCCGCGCTTGCTCAGGATGAAGTGGGGCTTCTACTCGTCACCTGCATCGCTCAGGGCTGGTGGCAACGCTTGGGATTGGGGCTGTTCTTGCCACATCCCCCTCTGTTACACTGACTTGAGAGGACACCCCGAGAGCAGAGAGAGCCCCGCGCTCTCCTTTCAACCCAGACCAACGGACAGGGCAGAGGGTTTGGCTGTTCCCCAGCACCCACCAACCCTCTCCAGCAGCCCTGTCAGCTGAGGCTCCAGAGAGGCCAGATCCCTGGGGATGCAAAGGTGTCTGGAAGCCCTGCACAGCTGGCCAGCTGTGGGGCCACATCTGGAGCACTGGGGCTCTAATTCCCAAAGCCGCTCCCCGATTCCCCTGGTGAGGATTGCAGAGAGGATTCGGCCTGGCACGCAGTGCCCAGAGCTGCTGCAAGGCACCAAGATAAAGCCGGTTGTGGTTGTCTCCAGCAGGACCATCACAAAGCAAATACATCCAAGCCTGGTCGGGGATGGCAGTGGGTTAAGGAGAAAGCAAGACTTTGCAAACCTCATGCTCCAATTTGCTGGAAGAGAGTGAGCAAAGAGGGAAAAGTTACAGAGCTGCATAATTAGGGAGCAAACGAGGAGAGCAGCAGCGTCTCCACATAAGAAGGGGCTGGAAGAATTAACGCTTAAGAAAATTCAGACCCAAACTAATTTCCCGCTTTGCTTCAACCTTCAGTAAGGGCAGGGGCACTGGATGTGCAGCCCCAAGGAGGGTGGGGAGTGGGAAGGAGGCAGGGAGGAGAAATTGCTGCTGCTGGAGGGGAAAAAGAACACAGTGTTCAATGTGCCAGATTTGGGGAGAGGGGCTGAGCTTCACCATGGGCCCTGGGATCACTGCCACATACTGTGACAGTGGCAGGGCTCCTCTTCGGCAAACCACTGTCTTTAAAGCATTGCTCAGGCTGGAGCGGTATTGAATGACCTGCGTCCGTGAAGGAGGAAAAGCACTCCGGGCAGATACAAGCCCCTGTGTCTGGTCTCAAACTCTAGAAAAGGTTGAGGAAAAATAAGAATATTCAAAGTCAACTGGGAAGAGCAGCCATTGTGGGGGGGCTGGGGACAGGGCACAGGCTCTGGGCTGCGGGTGCTGATGCTTTTGCTTCCTCGAGGCGTGTGGTCCGGTGCCTGCATCCCTGGGCCGCACCGATGTGAGCAGCAGTCCCCACGGCAAGAAACCCTCCCTGTCCGACGCAGACGTCAGCACATGTCTGTGGCATCGATGAGAGGGGGAAACCGAGCTGGGCGCCTGTCCTGCAGGTCCTGGGCTACCTGTAGGTACATCAGCATTTCCCTTCTGTACAAGGGGAGGGAGAATAGGACTGGGGACATGTCGTGACAGCTGACCATCCTGGATGCCGGGACCTGTGACCTGTCTGCCGGGTTGGGAAAGGGGCCCTGGCCAGGGCATGATGCCGTGCTCACGGGTGCTGCACACAACCATGCCGGCTTCCGCTGCTGCACTGCGGCTGCTGGGAGGCTGTCAGGTGAGGGGGCGGGGGGTGGAGATGGGATGCTTTCTCAGGCACCTCACGGGGCTTAAAAAAAAAGAAGTTATTCTAGGAAAAGAAATGAGCTGAATCCGCTCCATCTCCCTGCTCGGTGCGGTGGCTTGTCCCACACTCGGCTGGAGTCACGTAAGGACGCGCCGGCAGAGTGGGTCACGCCGGGGAACGAGCAGGCAGGCTGCAGGCTGCAGGCATCGCTCTGCCCCGCTGCTGCCCGGCTGTGCCTGCCTGTGCCCTGCGCGTGCCAAACCCCCAAATGGGGTCTGCAGAGCCGTGCATCGCAGAAGGTGCTGGGTGCATGCACAGGCGTGTGGGCAAGGGTTGCATCTGCCCGGGGTTGCACACAGGCGTGTGCTGCGAGCCTACGTGTCCCAGGGGAACGTTTGCCAGGTCACAACCCCAGGCCAGACCTTCCAGCTTAGAGATGGAGGCTTCTGTCCGTGCAAACCCCGCGGGGATGTGGCATGCACACATTGCATGCTCTGCACATGCATGTTCCCCATGCAGATGCATGTTCCCCTGCACGGCCCCTGCTGTGTCCTGCTCAAGCTTTTGGGAATGGGGGGACCTGTCTGGCCACGGTGAGGGGGTTTTGTTACAGCAGCATCCCCTGTAGAAGGGTGTCCTCTGAGCTGTGGGGGCAAACTCGGCTGGCAGTGCTTATGTGCATGCTAAGGCAGTATCTCTCATGTGAAATCTCTGGATTTGAGACCAAAAAGTGGCGGGGGGTCTTTCCTCCCCCCGGGGAACGTGGGTCACCCCACCACACCATGAAAGGAGTCGCATGCAAAATTTGTTCCAACCAGGGTTCCCCACCTGCAGAGCTGGGGTTCGCGTGGAGGGACACGCAGGGTTGCGGGCTGTGCTTGCATTTTGGAGCGGGTGGTGAAGAAAGTGGCTGGGGGGGGATTCCTGGAGGGTGTAGGGGTGGGCGAATGCGTCTGCCACACATGCCTCCCCGCGCATATGCTGGCATGTACGGGCATAGCTTCCGGAGAGGGTGAATGAATGAGGCAATTCACTATTTCAGCACTGGCTCTGGCAAGGCTTTTCCTTTAGAGGCAGGCGTGCGCCGGCGCGTGGGCTCCTGCCTGCGTATGCGCGTGGGCTCCTGCCTGCGTGTGCAGGTGGGCGTCGAGGGGGCTTTGGGAGATGTTTGCCACGTCAGGGAATTCACTCTGGGGGCTGGCATGTGCCCCCGCTGCGCTCGCTGCCTTGTCGGCTTGGCGCAGCGTTGTGTAACTTCCGATGGCCCCGCCGGATCTCCTTCCCCGGCAGAGGGGGATGCGCCGGCCGCCCTCCCTGCCGGCTGCCGGGGAGACATTCCCCCGGCCAAACGGGGCGAGGAGGGCAGCCCTAATGTCACCCCTGCCCTGGAGGGGATGGCAGTGCCTTTCCTCCCCACCGCGGGGAGGGCTGGCCCCGAGCAGCAGGCCTGCTCCGGCAGACGGAGGGACTGGCTGCAGGAAAAAGCCTGTGGCAGACAAAACCCGGAGGGACCATTTTCCTGTGTATTCCTAATTTATATCCCTCGAACAAGGTGTTTGCTCCAGGAGAGGTAAGGGGGGATATGGGTCTCCCCCCGCAGAGGACCTGCAAGTGACATCTGCATGCAGGTGCATCTCTCTGGGTGCCACAACCCATGAGAGCCGGGCTGAGACCCAGCAACTCATCTCATGCAATGCTGGGTGATGAGGAGAGAATGAGATGAGGCTGGCGGGACCCGTCGTGCCCAGCACCCACATCCCGTTGGAGGTACCTGGGGGAAATGGGGCAGCTTTGCTGCTCCGGGAAGCAGAGGGACAGCCAGGGCAAGGGGGGATCCACCTGACATTTTTGTCTCTCTGCCGGTACTGCCGTTGCCATGCTGGTACCGCTGTTGCCATGCTGGTACAGCCGTTGCCAGGCTACGCTGAGGGTGTTGGAAGAAGATGTCAGGTTGCTTTGAGGATGAGGAGATGGGAGATGAAGCTGGGGTGATGCTGTGGTCTCTGAATCCCACCTCGCTACTGGGTGGGATTTGGTTCGGAGGGGGCCAGGTGGTGATGGAGGTGTCGGTGCCTGTGGGAGCTGGTGTGGTGGGTGACAGTCCCCTGGGCTGGGTCTCCTGTCGGGTCGCTGGCCTTGTGGCGATCCCCTGACATTGCTCTGTGCTCAGGGTGCTGGAGGGATGACCTGACAGCAGCCTGGTATGTCCATGGTGGTGTTTTAACAACTGGATTTAAAAAGTCATCAAATAAAGAAGCCAGGGTTATTTGACAAGCCCTACAAAACACATGGGCATGAAATCATGCTGCACTATAGCCCTGTCCTTCATTTCCTTTCCTGCACCGTCCTGGATGTGGTCCTGTTCTCGTAGCCTATAGGTGTTCAACTGACGGGGCTCATACCCAGCCTCATCCCCACTCCCCGACCATAACACACGCATTTCAATTCTGCGCTGTTAAAATGAGCCAGAGACCCCTGAGGCACTTCTGGCTGCAAGTTTTGGGGGCTTTCTGGGTTAGAAATGATGCTCTCCTTGCAAACATCCTGTTGGGCTGGAAGGTCTGGAGGGCACGCAGGTTCCTTGGCTCTGCTCTCCATGCATGGAGCAGTCTGCAGGCTCCCACAGCTTCACATGCTGGGTGGGTTGGGATGTTTGTGCCCCAGTTACACTGCAAAAATCTTTGCAGACAGGGGAAAAGAGTTCCAACCTGCAGGTCAACAAGGCAGGGTGGCCCAGCTGAAGTATCAGCAGGAGTTGCAGCTCCATGTGCTTGACTTGCTCTTCTCCATCCTGCCATCAGCTCCTAAAGCACAGGGTGACCCCAGGAGTTAGGTTTGATACCTGTCGGCTGTGGGAGTGGGTTACGTGGTGGGGTCCCTTCTTTCCTGGGAGAGGGGATTGGCCCCAGAGGATGCTGAGCCCCTGGATCTCAGCATTCCCTCCTCCTGCCTTTCATTTTTGTTGTGCACCAGGTGCTTATGTGAGAGCACTGCTGTTCCAGGCCAGGGCTCAGCAGAGATGTCATGTAGCTGGGTCTTTTTTCCACCTCTCTCTCCCCACCGACAAAAATTTACCTTGTGGGCACTGAGGCGAATTTTTGCAAGGCCAGCACCCGTCTGGGGCAGTGCAGCGTGGTGCAGCCTGTCCGCAGGCATGGGGCTGGCCCCAGCATGGGAGCAGCATGGCCCTGAGACCAGCAGAAACAGCTCCCGCACATAGCCCGCTGTCCGGCTGCCGGCGTGTCACGGGAGGGCAGGGATGGGGCTGTGCATGCCTGGGGACCTGCCCTGTGCAGGCAGCTGCCGGGTGTTTTTCCATGCACCGAGAATGATGGCTGTCCTGCAGTGGTAAGGGCAGGTCTCCAAGCCAGCGCCTGGCTGTGAGGCTGGGGCCAGGGCAGGATACCCCCTTGGGTGCAAGTATTTTCTCCCCCAAAAGTGAGCCGGCAGCTCCCAGTCCCACAGCTCTTGTTCTGTTTCTTGCTAGCACAGTACACAGTGTCCCTCCGGCATGGAGGGGGAGTGCTGCCAGAGCATCCCACCCAGCCTCCACCTTCCCTCCACCCATCTCCTTCCAGCCCCCCTCCCTCCGCCCCCACGCTCCAGCCTAAATAATTCCTCCTCTGCCTGGCAGTTTGTAGACTGCTCTCCTGTCCTTCCCTTAGTCATCGCTCAGCCGAGCGAGACAGATATAGTTGCGTGCGGCTCCTCGCGGATCAGTCACTCCAGCCCCCGGATCATTTCACTGCTGGGTCATGGGGTGCCCCGTGCCCAACACGAGGTGCCTCCCCCTTTACTACCCCCATTGTCCCCTAATCCTCAGCCCAGGGAGCAAACAGTGCTGTTGGTGCCAGGTGGGTTGGCAGATGACCCAGACTGGGCTCAGTGTCCCCATCCAGCTGTGGGCTGGGTGCCTCTGCCTGTGCCAAGCATGGTGCTGGTTTTCTGGGGTGGCTCGGATCCAAATCCTTGCTTTCCAGGTACCCTGGCTGCCTTCCTCCTTCCCTGGCCAGCCAGGGTACGCCTTGGCTCTGTGGGTCTCCCAGATTAGTCCTGGACTGATGCCTGGTTGCCGGCATCCGCATCAGGTGCTTTGACACGGGGGTGTGGCGGGGCTGAGGGAACCACGTGTGCTGGCTTTCAGGTCCAGGGGCACATCCCAGATGGAGAGGGGATGGCAGGGTGCGTAGCACATATGTGGTGCAAGAAGGGATGCTGGGGCGTGCAGGGACATGCACGGCACTGTACGGCTGCCCACCCGTGCTACCCAGAGGGACTGGCAGCGTCTGCTCCAACGCCAGCTGCGGGGCTTGGATCTGCGCAGCTGAAATGGGAAGGAAGGACCTTTGCTGTACCCCAAACTATTTTTCCCCCCGCCTTATTCAGCAGCTGATGGCCCCCTCTACGCCAGCCCTGGCATTAGATAGTAACTGCTTAGGGGCCAGCAAGGCGCAGGCGGCTGTGGAAAGGGGAACAGCAGGACATGGGAGCCCCAGGGAGCCCAAGGCTGGGGCCACCATCCCCAGTGCCACCTTCCCGTCCCACTGCAAGGCCAGGGCAACAGGCGCAGGGAGGCGCAGAGGGAGGCACCCAGGACTTGTAGCGTTAATGTGTTGCTCCTGCATGGCCTTGCACTGAGGCAGGAGAGGACCCGGACACCCTGCCTGGGTGCTGCGTGGGCTGCCAGGATGAGTCACAGCAAAGCTGCTGCAGGGAGCAAGATGCTTGCTGTGCCCGGCACCACGCTGTGCCCCCACTTGTCCTGGGGCCGCCTCTGCACCCCTTGCACCACGCAGGCACCCCGTGTCCCCGCGCACAGCTGTGCTGCATGGACGAAAGCGGGAGCGAGTGTGCTGGGAACAAGAGGCAGCGTCTGGCAGCCCCACACCGTGTCAGGGCCACCAAGCCGGCAATGTGGGGGTGGCAGGAGCCGGCGGCATGGCATGCTGGCGGGAAGCCATGCACAGCCCCCTGCGTGGGCTCCCGTGGGTGGCCCAGGCCATGCACGCCCTCCCGGGAGAGGAGCACACCACCTCCATGCAGGGGTGCCCGCGAGGTTGTGTCCTGGCGAGGCAGCTTGTCCTGCTGCTCCTGGCAGCATGCTAGGGGAGATGCTGCGGAGGGGACCCCATTTCCCGGCTCGGGTCCCATACAGCTCCCTCCGGGCTGCCCTATGGACCCAAGCAGCATGTGGCCAGTCCCAGCAGGTGCTGGTGGGCATCGCTGTCCCTACCCCTGACACCACGCCCAGTGCCTGGCTGCATTTCCATCGCTTAAGCATCCTTCCCAGCCCTGTGGCAGTGCTGGGTGCGGACAGACCCTGCAGCTGTTAATGGGGTGCAGTGGCTCTGTGCAGAGGAGGGGGTGCTCAGGGCTTCGGCCAGGGGACAGGGAGAGGAGAGGGCTCTGGCTTCCCATGCATCTTGTGGGGAAGGGGTGCTAGACCTGAGGGAGACCTGGCCCGGTCTCTCTTCTCCAAGGCCCAGGGTCTCCCAGCTCCAGCGCTGCAGAGGATGGAGCCCACCCCNAGTCTGCCCCAGAGGCCCCTGGTCTCTCTAGGGACCCTCTCTCGGGGTGGGAGTCACTTCTGGGTGGTCCAACCTCCTCATGCTCAGCTCTCTGCTCCCATCTGGGGGATGTTGCTAACCGGGGACACTTGTCGCCACTCTGCATGGTCACTCCTGCTCTGGCTTGGGAGGGGAAGGATGGTTGGGGCCACCAGGGTGGCAGTGCCTCCAGGAGCTGTGGGTGTTGCTGTCACTGTCACACGCTGCCCAGAGAACCCTTTTCCTGCTGGTGGTCCCTGACTGGTCCTGTGGCAGTGATGGGATGGGGCTCTGACATCTTGCCCCAGCGATGGCCGGATGCGATGGCTTGTGGTGACACTGTCTCAGCCCAGCGGGTCACCCCTGTCCCCCGCCCGTGTCAGCACAGCTCCCCGCACACATCCCCGAGGGTCGGCTGGCTCTGGTGAGGAACACCGTGGTCACCTCCCGTCTGGGGCACACCAGACCCCATGGCACCTGACTAAGCCCAGGGGAGCCCCGGGGACACGNATCGCTGTCCCTACCCCTGACACCACGCCCAGTGCCTGGCTGCATTTCCATCGCTTAAGCATCCTTCCCAGCCCTGTGGCAGTGCTGGGTGCGGACAGACCCTGCAGCTGTTAATGGGGTGCAGTGGCTCTGTGCAGAGGAGGGGGTGCTCAGGGCTTCGGCCAGGGGACAGGGAGAGGAGAGGGCTCTGGCTTCCCATGCATCTTGTGGGGAAGGGGTGCTAGACCTGAGGGAGACCTGGCCCGGTCTCTCTTCTCCAAGGCCCAGGGTCTCCCAGCTCCAGCGCTGCAGAGGATGGAGCCCACCCCAGACTGCAGGAGGCTGGGGCTGCCCAGGCCAAGTCTCAGCTCCTCACCAGGGTGCGTGAGCACTCACCTGCCACGGGCACATAACCATGGAGGAGGATGGCGCTATGGGCAGAGATTGGAGTCAGAACTGGGTTTGGGGCAGGAGGAGAAGGGGGTCGCAAACCACCCTACAAAATGATTTCTGGGGACTGAAATGAGTCCCTGCATCTCCTCACCCTGTGTGTTCTATGGCTGCGGGACTGGTGACTGGGCATGAGGATGGAGGCATGGCCGGTGCGGTGATTCCAGCCCCTCCGCTCCACCAGGACGGCCTGGCAGCGTGCTCTTGCCCGCTCCGGCCATGCCGTCCCGTGTCCCCGTCCCCGGTGCAGCGGCCAGGGATGGCGGTGCGCAGGGCGCGGGTCCGAAAGCGGCACCGCCTGCTCCTGGCGCGGTGCAGGTGCGACACCCTGTGGCCACCTCTCTGCTGGGGGGGGGGACACGACACACAGGGCCCCTCGCACCCCTCCCCAGCCCCCCCGCCCNCCTCGCCCCCACAGTCTGCCCCAGAGGCCCCTGGTCTCTCTAGGGACCCTCTCTCGGGGTGGGAGTCACTTCTGGGTGGTCCAACCTCCTCATGCTCAGCTCTCTGCTCCCATCTGGGGGATGTTGCTAACCGGGGACACTTGTCGCCACTCTGCATGGTCACTCCTGCTCTGGCTTGGGAGGGGAAGGATGGTTGGGGCCACCAGGGTGGCAGTGCCTCCAGGAGCTGTGGGTGTTGCTGTCACTGTCACACGCTGCCCAGAGAACCCTTTTCCTGCTGGTGGTCCCTGACTGGTCCTGTGGCAGTGATGGGATGGGGCTCTGACATCTTGCCCCAGCGATGGCCGGATGCGATGGCTTGTGGTGACACTGTCTCAGCCCAGCGGGTCACCCCTGTCCCCCGCCCGTGTCAGCACAGCTCCCCGCACACATCCCCGAGGGTCGGCTGGCTCTGGTGAGGAACACCGTGGTCACCTCCCGTCTGGGGCACACCAGACCCCATGGCACCTGACTAAGCCCAGGGGAGCCCCGGGGACACGCAGAGATGCCCGGGCTTGGAGGACGGTGCTATCCTGCACCCTGGGGTGCAAAGCCAAGCACCTATCTCCCCCGCGAGCGGAGGTTTTTGGGGTGGGTGGCAACCCTGTGCAATGGCCGTGCATCCCAGCAGAGGGTGCAACCTCCCCGCAGAGCGGGGACCGGCGTCCCCATGGGGCAGCGGGGACACCCTGAGCCGAGCAGGGCGGGCAGCACGAGGTGCTCCGGGTCCTTTGCAGATGGCAGGAGCACCTAGGTGAAGGGTGGCCGATGCTCTGACTGCTGCCTGCTGCAAAATGTAACGCACAAGACGGAGCTGCCCCCTGGGACCCCATGACGCTGCCCCTGGCCACAGGCTGGGTGACGCTGGGCTGGAAGCCTGGGGCTGGGAACCCCCACTGGGGAGCAGCCCCATGGGGAGCACAGCACCCACTGTGTGGCACCTAATGGTGGGTGATAGATCCGGGGTGACGAACACGTGAGTATAGACACTACCACTGCAGAATGAATTTAACACCCTGGGCTTTTCTTCCTCACGAGGTCTAGGGGTGTGGGCTCGACAGCTCGTTCCTGCCCCATCCTTAAATCCCACAGTAGCATCTTTGGTTTGGGGCCTCTGAGACTCTCACTGGGGAGGTTTGCACCATCATTCAGGGAAAGGTTTGTACAAGCTTTCAGTCAGAGGTTTGCACCAGCAGTCAAGGGGATTCAGGGAGAGGTTTGCATCAGCATTTGGTGAGATGTTTGCACGAGCATTGAGGGGAGATTTGCACCAGCATTTGGGTGGTGAGGAGGTTTGCACCAGTATTCAGGGATAGATTTGCACCAGCGTTTAGGAGGGCGGTTGGCAGCCCACAGAGACTTTCTGGGGACAGGGTCTCTGAGGTCACCAGTCTTGGAGGAGCAGATGACAGCTAACAGATGCCAGGGCAGCACTCTGCCCATTCCCTCACCACATCCTCCCGCTTCTGCCCAGACCTCGAGGCTGCCTGTGCAGAGACACAGCTGGCTGGGGCACGCTCTGCCCCGCAGCGGGCACTCGCCGGGGACCTGCAGCTGCAGCAGAGCATGTGTGCCGGGCAGCTGGTGCTGTGGCAGCGACAGCACAGCCCTGCGGCACGAGGGCCAGCCTGGCCACCTGCGGTCCTCATTAGCCAGCTCCCTGGGGACATCAGGCTGCGTGCCCTGGCAGGGGTGCCAGGCTGCTGCAGGTGGTGGGTAGGGGCTGGGGCTGTAGGCTGGGGCTGGGAAATCCGCCTGCGACTTGTCCCCAGGGGAAGGGGTGGGTGCAGAGTGGGGCTGAATCAGGGTCCAGGGGGGTTCTGCCCTCCCAGCTTGGATCATGTGGGGTACTGAGAGTGGGGATTTGGGGTGCTGGTGGCAGGTCCAGGGTCCCCAGGACCTGTGCTCTGCCCCAGCCTGCTCTCCAGCTCCAGCAGCTGGAGCACTAACAGCAATTAACACCACCTCCCCAGGCGAGGGATTCCCTGGGGCTTCCTTCCATGGGCAGAGCCCAGGGTATCACCCACCTGTGGCATCCCAGCTTCAGGCAACCAAACCACCTGTCAGCTCTGGGTGCCCATCCTCTTCCTCGAGGTGATGGGTGCCTCTCCCAGGAGCTTTTACAGCTAATCTGGCTTCCAGCACCTGAAATGCTTGCTGCTCCCCAGGCTGGATTTTCTCCAGGGGGCAGCTGGACACCACCATTGTGGTCTGAACCCAACAGCAGCCGTGGAAATGGGCTGCAATATCCAAGTTCAGCCTTTAGCAACAAGCTATGTGTCCCCGCAGACCCTATGGATGCTTCCAGGGCAGTTTTCCCCTCCTAATTTCCCCCCAGATCCAATTCTCAAGCCCCATTCCCACCCGCAGCTGCAGCACAGGCACTGTGCAAGGAAAGCCCTCCCCAGGCAGGTGAGCACCCTTTGCCAGCAGCCTGGTTCCCGCAGACCACGTCCCACCTCCAAAAGCCGCAGCTTTCGCTGGGAGCTCTGTGGATTTGGCTAGCACTGGAGGAGCCTCCAGCCATGGGGCCCACTCTCCAGTCTCCTCCTCCTGGGGACCCTTGGTGTCTCTGCGAGGTTATTTCGGGTTTCCCAGCACCGCTGCAAACATCCTGTTCCCGGCATCCAGCCGTCTCTTGTGCCCAGTGCTCTGTTCTCAGACTCCAGTACCTCCCCAGGCAAGGAGCACCCTCATCCTGGTGGATGGGTGTCCCTCCTGCTGCAGGGGCCAGGGTGTCCGTGAGGCCAGCCAGCTACTCTCCCCACTGCCTGCTCTCCTGGTGAGATGTGGGGTACCCTGAGTCTGCAGGGTCCTGGGTACCCCCCCTGGCTCCCCCCCATTGCTGCTGCACGACACTCCCCTGCAGGGACCCGAGGCTGGGGCAAGGTATTAAATGCAACAGGCAGTGGGGTCCCCAGAAATCCCTGGGGGGAAGCCAGAAGCCCTGTAAGTGCGCAGGCCAGAGGCTAGTTGGACACAGCTGTTTAATGGACGGTTCTCAGTACAGAGCGGGCGTTGTGACCCGCACACCCCTCGCCGCCTCCTTGCCATTGATTTGGCCCTGGCCCCGTCTTGGACCTGGAACCCGAAACATCCCCATTGGCATGGCATGACAAGGCGGTAGAGGAAGGTGTCATGGCACTGGCATGCCTCCCGGTCTTGCAGCGGGCAGAGCCCCTGGAGAAGGGGGCAGGGGGGCTGAGCGGGACGGTGCCCCCGTTGCATCGGGGATGGAGATGAGGGAGCTGCCGCAGGTGCATCTCTGGTCTGTGCACGCCATGGGGCACCCCGGCTGAGGCAGGGCACGCCAGGCGGGGAGAGGCTGAGCGCGCCGCGGGGAAGGGGTCGGAGGGGCAGGGGACAGCTGCTGGGGCTGCCCCGTCTGGCATGTGTGGGGCGAGGTTTCCAGGGGTCTCTGCTCCTTCACCTGCAGGCTGAACACTTCCATCCACCTTAGGGCCACTGGGCATCAACCCTGCCCAGCGAGTGCCTCATCCCAGCAGCTGACACCTAGGGGGGCTCTGGGCTCTGCCTCCTCCTCCTTGCCCCGAGCACTAACGCCCCAGTGAGGTGGGGATGCCTGCTCGCCGTGCCGGGGCGGGAGTGGGAGTGGGAGTGAGTGGGGCTTGTATGGGACCAAGCAGGGCTAGTGTGGGACCGGAATGCTGAGCAGGGGGAGAGGATCCTGTGGGGACCAGGGGGACAGGAGGGGACGAGGATGCAGGGGAGCACTACTGTACATCTGAGCTTGCCCTCCTGCCCGCCCTGGTGCTTTCTGTTCCCAGTGCTCCTTCCCACAACATCACTGTTGGCATTAAATGGTTTGTCTCCAGCAGGCCAGGGTTGAGCCGTGCCATGAAACACTCTCTCAGACATGGCCAGGAGCTGTGGGTGTGAGGAAGGACCTACTGGGCCCCTGTTGGAGCTGGGCAGGGATGTGAAAGAGGCCAAGTGGGGGTCAGCCACATCCTCCCCCCGAGGATCCACCGTGACGATGAGCTGAGCCGGTGCTTGCCACAGACCCCTGGGTGCTGCTGCCGGTGGGGCGCAGAGGCTCAGCCACGCTGAGCCCCCAGGAGGCTGGGGGTGCATGGCTGCTCTGGGCTCCGCTCTCACCCCATGACTACCCAGACCTGGCTCCAGGACAGAGCGAGCCCCACTTCTCCTCGGGGGCAGACCCCGCTCTCTCTGCGGGTCCCTGGGGACTGGTCTCCGGTGGCTCCAGGCGCTGGTGGGTAAGGGGGTGCTGTGGGGCTGGGGGTCATGGGGGCAATAGGTTCCCTGCCCCCTGTGCCCCACGGCATCCCGGGGCACAGGACCCATCCCCACAGTGGGGTCTGTAGGGGCACCCCCTGTGCCTCACAGCATCCCCAGGCATGGGACCCCTCCCCACAGTGGGGTCTGGGGGGGCACCCCCTGTGCCTCACAGCATCCCCAGGCATGGGACCCCTCCCCACAGTGGGGTCTGGGGGGGCACCCCCTGTGCCTCACAGCATCCCCAGGCACGGGACCGCTCCCCACAGTGGGGTCTGGGGGGGCACCCCCTGTGCCCCACAGCATCCCCAGGCATGGGACCCCTCCCCACAGTGGGGTCTGGGGGGGCACCCCCTGTGCCTCACAGCATCCCCAGGCATGGGACCCCTCCCCACAGTGGGGTCTGGGGGGGCACCCCCTGTGCCTCACAGCATCCCCAGGCATGGGACCCCTCCCCACAGTGGGGTCTGTAGGGGCACCCCCTGTGCCTCACAGCATCCCCAGGCATGGGACCCCTCCCCACAGTGGGGTCTGGGGGGGCACCCCCTGTGCCTCACAGCATCCCCAGGCATGGGACCCCTCCCCACAGTGGGGTCTGGGGGGGCACCCCCTGTGCCTCACAGCATCCCCAGGCATGGGACCCCTCCCCACAGTGGGGTCTGTGGGGGAACCCCCTGTGCCCCACGGCAACCCCGGGCACGGGACCCTCCCCACAGTGGGGCCACTCTCTGCCCCTCCCCACTTTCCCCCCCCCAATCAGAGACCCCAGAGCCACACCCACTCCCTCAACCAATCAGAGCCCAGCACCCATCCTCTTCACACCCAATCCGAAGCGAAGGCAGGGGGGGAAGACAGCGTGGCTGCTTCCCCGCCAGCCAATCAGCAACCAGCTCCGCCTGCAGGGGAGGGCGGGGCGGGTCTCCGTGGCAGGAGAGGCCTCGCCGCCCAAGATGGCGTCGCTGGGGACTAGGCCGGGGGCTGCAGGTGGAGGGCGGCGCTGTTGGGGCGGGCAGCCAGGATGTAGGCGACGTTCTCCCGCAGGAAGCCAGGCCAGTCGACGGGCCTGCGGGCAGACGCGGGCTCACCAGCCGCCCCGACACCGCTGCTCTCCCGGTGTCTCCTCCAAAATGGAGGTGTCCCGCACCCCCACAAACCACCCTCGCCTCACCTGGCCTCCTCCCGCTCCGGGGCTGGCGGGGTCTTCTCTTGGCTCTTGCCGCTGCCACTGCTGACAGGGCTGCTCTCCGACATGGGTCCCACGTGGCTGATGCTGTGGGGAGGAGGAGGGTGGTCTTTGTCTCCCCCTCCTTGCATCCCAAATGGCGGCAGCGAGGGGAAGAGGGTGCGCGGGGCCAGGGCGGGGCTGCGGGGCCATGGGTCGGGAGGTGGTGGGAGCGGGGGGACAGCCATTTGCATGCCAAGCCCCTTCAGTGGGTGCTGGCTTGTGGTGGGAGCACCGACAGGGATGTCACCCTCACCCCAGGGCAGGCGTCCCCATACCTGACGCTGCAGGATGGCGTCTCCTTCTGGTGCTTGCGGAACCAGGCGTGCCGGGCCCGGTGGCACTCGCCCTCCCCGATGAAGCCGTCGCTGTCCTGGTCCAGGGCCAGGAAGGCCGCCCGTGCCCGCTCCCGTTCCTTGGCCGTCAGCAGCCGCAGCAGGGCATTCTGGATGGGCAGAGAGGGGAAGGGGGAGTGCTTGCCCCACAGGACTCCCCCCCGCTCCCATGCCCAACGCTGTGGGGATCTCCCACCCTGGGTGCCACAGCCATGGGTGCCAGCTGTAGGAGCCAGCCCTGGATGCCACAGCCATGGGAGCTGGCCCTGGGTGCCATGGATATGGATGATGGCTATGGTAGCTGGCTATGGGTGCTGTGGCCATGGATGCCAGCCATGGGAGCTGGCCTCAGGTGCCATGGCTGAAGGAGCTGGTCACAGGTGCCGCAGCCACTGGTGCTGGCCATGGTAGCCAGCCCCAGGTGCCATGGCCTTGGGTGCTGGCTGTGGGAGCTGGCCCTGGGTGCTGTGGCCATGGGTGCTGGCCGTGGGAGCCAGCCCCAGGTGTCGCAGCCGTACCTGCGGCCGTAGTTTCTGCAGCAGCTGGATGGACTCGTGGGAGAGAAAGTCGTGCCACTCGATGTGCCCCTTCTTGTCGGGGTCCAGGGCAGAGAACTGCAGGGCTGCCCGCTCCTCCTGCTCCTCGGCCATGGGCCGCTCGAACTGCTGCTTGTGCACCAGGTGCTTGTAGTGCAGGAAGTCGTCCAGGGTCAGGCAGGTCTCTGCGGGGGACAGACTGGCTGCGTGGTGCCTGGGGAGGGGGGACCCCTCTCCCCCAACCATCCAGTACCCGCGGCAGGGAGGGTCCGCACCTGGAATGATCTTGCAGAGCTTCAGGGTCTCCATCAGGCTGTACATCTCTTCCTCCGTCAGCAGGAGATTGAGGTTGTCCTGGGGTCGGGGGCAGAGAGGAGCCATGGGGCAAAGGCATGGGGTGGTGTGAGCACCCGGCCATGGTGTGGCACCAGGATCCCTTGAAGGTGTGTGCGTGTGGGCACACAGAGAGGGACGGTGTAGTGCCACAATGGGGTGGCTCAATGCCCCTGGGCTTTGGGTGCCATTCCAGCTTTGCCACAGCTCCTCGTGTGCCCAGCGGCACGTCCCCTGGTGTCACGTCTCCCCGCCAAGGTGCTGGGGGGCTGGCTGCCAGGGTGGGGATGTGAGCATGTGGCAAAGGGCCGCTGTCCCCTCCCCTCCAATGGCTCCCCATGAGGCCAAGGTGGGCGGCAGGAGCTGGGGAGCAGCAGGTCCCCATCACTGTGGACCAGGTTGTGACATGGGACCCTATTCATGTCCCTGAGGGGCACGGCTCCCCAGGGAGCACCCAGCAGAAGCCTGGTGTCCCCCACCCCAGGCACTCACGCAGTAGTAGCAGCTCCAGCCCGTCTCGGTGTGCGCCGTCTCCGTCACCTCCACGGCACTGTCGTTCTGCAGGTAGCCCATGCGGCGCAGGCAGCCGTCGTGGTACACCCGGCTGCAGACGCGGCAGGGGAAGAGGCTCTCGGCTGTCCACACCTCACAAATCTCGCATATTTCATCGTTGAGGGCCTGGGGAGAGATGGGCAGCTGCTCAGAGGGGCAGCGTGGGCAGGGGCTGGCTTCTCGAGGTGGGGGTCAGGGTGGTGCTTCGCAGGTGGGGATGGATGCTGCGGGGCAGAGGGGATGGGAGGGTGGGATTGCGTGGGGCTGGCGTAGGGAATAGGTGGGGGTGGTGGGTCATAGGGGGCATGGCTGGTGGGGTTAGAGGAGGGGGGATGGGTTTGTGGGGATGAATGAAGGGTGTATGGGTCTGGCTGTAGGGTTGGTGGGGCTGTAGGTTCTCTGAGGTGCAGCGTTGTAGGTGTCAGTGGCTGGGCTGTGGGGTTGTAGGTTGGCTGGTCTTCAGGGTTGTGCTGTGGGTGGGTGGAAGTGCTGATCTGTCGGTGGCTGG
>VZTQ01010234.1:0-55267 GCA_013400755.1 Pelecanoides urinatrix
TGCAGGCATGCGAAGGGAGGGGTTGCAAAAGGGAGGGTGCAGGCGTGGGAAGGGAGGGGTTGCAAAAGGAGGGGTGCGGGTGTGCAAAGGGAAGGGTTGCAAAAGGGGGGGTGCAGGCGTGGGAAGGGAGGGGTTGCAAAAGGGGGGGTGCAGGCCTGCAAAGGGAGCTGCGCCCTGTGAGTGCCCCCTCCAGAGGGGCAGCCTCCCCTCCTGCGCCTCTGCCTGGGTGCTGTGCCCCCCCCGCAGCGTGGGTGAGAGTCTCCCTTAGCCTCTGCAGCGGGTGGGCTACATTAGGGCATGGCAGGGGGGAGAAACACAGCCCCCCTGTAGCATAGCGGGGGGAGCCCAGCCAGTGGTGCTCCAGCAGCCCCCCTTCCCACGCCGTGCCCCCGGGTACTGCTGTGTGGGTGTGATGAGCCCTCTCAGCCTCTGCAGCTCGGGGCGCCTGCCTCTGCCCCCCTCTGCCGTGGGGGGGTATCCCCAGGTCCAGCTCCATGGCGGCTGCGCTCATCCTGGCTTTATCCCGGTGGGGACTCGCTGCTGGTAATCCTGTTGTGGCCGCGGAGTCACTGGGGTTCGCCCTGGCGAGGGCTGGCCTCTCCCCTTATCCCGGGGAGCCGCCTCACCCCGTCGGGCAGCGGCGGCAGCACCCAAGGGTGCTGCAAAGGGTGCTGGGGCAAGGCATGAAGCCCCCGCATCCTCCTTGAGGCCTTTTGCAGCTCCAGGGAGGGTTTGGACAGGCTTGGGGTTTTACAGATGATTTTCTGCCCAGTGCAGCCGCGGTCCCCTCAGCTCACGCAGCCCTTGGCTCACGGCACGGGGACCCTCCAGAGGGGTGGGGTTGCCGAGGGGAGCGATACCCCCAGAAAAGGCAAAGCTTCCTTTTTACTGGGTCTTTTTGTCTAAAAGTAGATATTCCTGGGGGTGCAAGAACTGTGCCTGGAAGGGTTTCGAAACACTAGCAGTTTTGGCCACCTCAAGCTTTCTTCTTTATGGCTCTTTTTTCTTTTTTTTTTTTTTTTTTCCCCCCTATTTTTAAGGAAGGAGCTTTTATGGAGTGATGCTCCCATGGAGGCCTTGATGTTCCTAAATAACAGCCTGGAAAAATCTAGTGCCTGCAGCCCTAAAGGCAGAAGTTTTAAAAATAAATTTCTCCCTAGCCTCCGGCAGATTAATCGGGCAGGGCGTGCTCCAGGGGCATAATCCGGGCGGCAAATTGCTGAAAATCCTTGCAATGACCCGGCAGAGATTTTGAGAGGCAAATTTCTCATTTTCTTGGCCTAAAAATAGATGCAAGAAAAATTTCTTTTAAAATGGAAGGAAAAGGCGGTGGGTGACTTCGCTCTCGGCATCCTCCCGGTGAAAGGGTGTGCCCAGGCTGCTGAGTGCCTGGCCAAAAGTGTTATCGACAGCCGGGCTTTTCCTGAAGAGCTCCATTAGCTTGTACAAGTGCTTTGCTTTTTTTTTTTTTTGAGACTAAAAGGCTGAAAACCGCCCGGTTTTGGACGCCTTTGCAGGGTGTAGCGTTACCTCACGCCGCCTCCTTTGGCTTTAGTTCATGCAAAGGGCAGCTTTCAAGAGCAAGAAAGAGCAGTCCAAAAAACTGCCTGTACTTAGAAATGAAATGTGGTCGGCTGCCGAAAGAAGGAATGAAAAAAAAAAAGGCAATAATAAACGTTGTCACCTCCCGCGCTCCAGCCCTTTCCAGGGTCAGCAGAGCTGTGTGTTACAGAGGGCAGTAACGAGCTTGTAGGAGTAAGTCCATGAAGAAATCTGCATTTAATTAACAAAAATATTTAACTTCTCTCTCAAGATAAGTTAATCATTAATCACGCGGTTCGGGGAGCCGAGGTATGCTACTAAACCCCATCAGTTAGACTTGCGTTGAGTTGTTCTCTCACTTGCGTTCCCTACCAGCAGATGCAGAGGTGAAAACACCCCAGCGTGTCAGGGCTTGGTCTGCTGAGGTTTATTTGTTGGGACCTGGAGAGCACGCGCCTGTGTTTGTTATGCAAGCAGCAAGTTGTCTGGCAACTCTTAATTTTTGATTTGCTTTATGTTCCCTAAATGATGCAGTAGTTTGTCACCTACTAGAGTTTGCTTTTTGCTGGTGTTTTTGCTGAGTGTCTCATGAAACTCTTACAAGCTGGCTGCTCCTGCCCAAAAAGGAGGGACCCAAAGTCAAGGAGCAGATGGGGGCTTGCTCCAGGCTCCAAACTCTTTAGGAACGTGCCATTTCAGGAGCAGGTTTCCCTCTGCTTTTCTGTCCCTGCTTTATGCAATAAAAAACTCTGCCTCCCCTTTCTAGCAAGGGCTTGGTTATTTGGTGCCTACCAGCTCCCTGTTCGAGTGGGGCTCGGTGGGATCCCGTTAGGTGCTAACCGAATTTCTCCCCACCTCCACCATGCGTTGGTAACAAGCTGGTGCTACCTGGGAGAGGGTCTGGCGAGGGTTGGGGGGCTGCCGGTCTCCCAAATCCGGCTTTTCCCTCTCTGAGCAGTGTGATGTTCACCCTGCATTTTAAAATTAGGGTGTTCAGCCTTGTCAAGTCCAGAGGGGACACATTGCCTGAGCACACGGGGCTGCAACACCCCAAGCTCAATTGCAGCTCCCGGCCCCTGTTTCATTCCGTCACCGTGTCAGGGGCTCTCTCCCTGCCTTTCAGGGGCAACACCAGGGTTGAGGAAGCCTGTGAAATGTACACCAGGGCTGCCAACATGTTCAAGATCGCCAAAAACTGGAGTGGTGAGTACAGCCCCCGCCACTGGGGGGGCTGCGTAGAGGGTGGCTGACGCTAGGGTGACCCGCGAGAGTCCGAGCATCTTCCTGCGAATTATCGCAGTGGAGTTTTACATCCCAGGCTGTTTCCATGGGAATGATCCCTATGGCGATGCAATTCCTCTGCTCTGCCTGGCCCTGTGATGATTTAAATATTGGGAGGGCAAGGAGGGGGGTGACCTGAATGTTCCTGATGTTAAATTAGCCGGGGTGCAGTTTACTGTTTTAAAATGAAAGCTCGTAATTCTGCAGGGAAGCCTGCTAAAGCGGCGCTGCCCTGGGTTTGCTTTTCAGCAAGGAAGTACCTTGGGGTGGGAACGTCAAACCTGATGGATTTTGGGGTCCATGGGCAAGGATGAATGTACACTGCCAAGGATGAGGCTCAACCCCTGGCAGAGGAGCGGTGCCTGGCCACAAACGATTTGGGGTTGTTGCATCTCTAAACCTCTCTGGGTCCGGGGAAGCGACGTGTGCTTTGCCGTTTTGCGGCGATCCTGCTCGCTGCTGGGCTGGAGGGGTACATGGGGTCAGTGTGCGCTTCTCTCCCAGCTGCAGGAAACGCGTTTTGTCAGGCGGCCAAGCTGCACATGCAGCTGCAGAGCAAACACGACTCGGCCACCAGCTTCGTGGACGCTGGGAACGCCTACAAAAAAGCAGACCCACAAGGTGAGGGGAGCGAAATCCGGGCTTATTTCTTGCAAAGCTGCTTAGAGGTAGAGGAGGTGGCGTGGCGAGACTTTCGGTAGTCACCGGCTCCACAGGGCTGCGGAGCCTCGCTGCAGGCTACTCGAAAGCTGTAATACCTCTGGCACTTCTGCTTCTCCAAAGCAGACTTTCAGATGACGCGAGCTACTCAGCGTTGTCTTGGCCTGCCGCGTGGATCGACACGCGTAGGGGTGTCATCTCTAGGTGATCTCTGGTGCTTTGGCTGTACCAAAGCCTTGGCTGAGCTTTGGCACGCTGCAGTGCGTTGGTTGTGAAGCACTGCCCCGCGGTAGCTTCCTTCCTGGTTTAGCTTGGCTTTGGAGACATACTCGCTTCTCAAGGAATGCTTAAGGCAGGTCTCGGGTCCGGATCGCAGTGGGACCCCTGCCCTTAGGCACAGCCCCCTCCCAGGGGTTTCCCCGGCACGGAGGTGAGGCGGCGGGAAAATGGACCGACCTTTCATGCGATGAGGAGAAAGGATCTGGATTCTTTAAACCTGGTTGTAAAGAGCAGGGTTGTGGTTTTCTGGAAGACCTCCGATTGCCCTTATCCTAGCTGAGTGTTTGGAACCAGTCAACCAACCCACCAGTGTTACTGATGCTTTCCTGTGCCAGGGGGCTGAAGAAGCTAACTCAGGGCTGATAATACTGTTCTATAATTGTAAAACATCCAAATTTCCTAGAAAATGGCAGCCTTTGCATGTTTGTGAGATCAGCATTTTGAATTTTGCTCTGTTTGACGATACAGCCTGACAAACCCAGGGTACAAGTCGTTTGTATTTTGCCCATCCTAATTTTTGACTGTTACCTTTCAGCATTAGAGTTTTTGCCTGGGTGAACCGGCAGGCTGTTGGTGGGATGCGGGCTGTTTGGGGTGGGTGAATCAGGATTAGGTCTGCAGATGCAAAAATGCAGAGGATGTTACATCTGTAGGTCTCAGGGGTTGAAAATGCTATGTCGGTTGTTCCAGACATACGTACGTGTGTGAGTAGATAACTTCGTGAAGAAGCTGGTTTGTGGTCTGATGAAGAAATCTGATTTTTGGAGCGGGGGGAGGTCTTGGGCTGGGAATTCTGACATGCTGGCTGACCTTGTTGTTTTTCCTGAACACTCATGCTGCAGAGGCCATCAACTGCTTAAACGCAGCTATCGATATCTACACCGACATGGTAAGAAGCTGCACTGGCAGCTCGTGGACCGGTGTGCTTGTAAGAGATGCAGCTCGGTAAATGCTGTGTGTGCTGGGTGGAGGGGGAGCCCCCATCTCACGTGCAACCTCTGCCTTCTCTAGGGGCGATTCACCATTGCTGCCAAGCACCACATCACCATTGCAGAGATCTACGAGGCCGAGCTGGTAGACATTGAAAAGGTAAGGGTGCCGGGCGCTGCTGGTGCTGCTCCGCAGGTGCTGCGGCGGTGGCTGCATTTCCTTCCCCGGCCAGAGCAGCGCCGAGCTCAGCGCAGCTGGTAAAACCCATCTCCCATCCGGCACCAGGCTTCTTTATGTCAGTGCAAGTGACTCAAAGTTAGTGTTAAGAGGGCAAGCGATGATTTTCCCAGCACCGGTCTCTTGCGGGGCAATCTTGACTCTTCTGTGTGCCCCTCTGCTGAGCAGCAGCACGGCAGGCTGGCAGAAACGCCCAGGCGAGAAACCTTCTCGACTGAAGTGGTGTTTCACATCTGAAAAGCACTTTAGAAAAGTCGTGGGGGCAGTTTTGTAGCTGTTTTCTGATGCACCCTAAGGAAGCTGCTGTTACTTGTAGTTCACACTTCAGCACCAGCCCTCTCTCGTTCCCATAACCGAGGTCCCTGAGCAGGAATTCTGCAGCAGCTCAACTGGCTGCAAATCTTCCGCTTGAAGTTTGCAGAACAAAAATTTATGGTTTCTAGATATTATTTTCCGGACAATCATTTGCTTCCTCAGCTCCACTTCATTGGATCCTATCTATCTCTATTAATGACTATGTGTTGCCTCTCCACGTGCAGCCCCACTTAAGTCACGCCCTGCTGTGTCAGGGCTATTCTGTTAAGCGATTTATTACATTGTGGCAAACCTGGCAGAAGCCGTGTCACACTGTGATTGCAAGTGTTTGTAGCCATTACCTCAAGACTAGTGTCACTCATACTCTTGCACTGGAGTTTGGGACTCTTAACAAGCTCACGGTCAAATTTCCAAGGGCAGCCTCGTGTTTTGAGCGTGCAGGGGATGCGCGGCAGGGCCTCGCTCCACCAGAAACCCCGCAGTGTGCCGTGCCGCTGCTCCCTTTGCGCGCCCAGTGGAAAAGCTTGTGTGAACGCGGTGGCTGTATGCTGGTCTGACCAAAAACTGTGCTTCAGAAGTGGCATTCAAGCACGATGTTTCTGTCCCCAGGCGATTGCACACTACGAGCAGGCTGCAGACTATTACAAAGGAGAGGAGTCTAACAGGCAAGTGGTCTTTGTAAAAGAGTCGCAGCAGGGAAGGGCTGGAGACGGGGATTTGTCCTAGACGGCCCACGTGCTTGCACACCTCGCCTGCCAGCCTCTTCTAAAATGCCCTTTGGTGGGATGCCCGAGTCCTACTTAGATTTCTGCTTAAGGTTCTCATCCTGCAGGCATGGATTTGGGGGTGCAGAGAAAGCACGGAGGGATTGAACGGTGTTTGACGCCAGGTCTGTGCTGAGCTGAAGTCCTTTCCGTGGGTTTTAATTTTGACCGTGAAAAAGAAAATTCCCCTAATTTGCAGCTTTTGGGTCCCACTTTTATATACGCTAAGTAGTACAGGTAGTGCTTGGAGGTACCAGGGTATGGATTTTTTTTTTTGCCCCAGGACACAATTAGTTACTTCAATGCTATAATTGATTGTAGCTCAGCCAACAAGTGTCTGCTGAAGGTGGCTGCCTATGCCGCGCAGCTGGAGCAGTACCAGAAGGCGATAGAAATCTACGAGCAGGTGAGAACGTGTGCTTGTCCTGGCGGTGCTGGTGGTGTGCTGGCTGTCGCGTCCCTCGGCGGCTGAGTTCCTGTCCCTCGTGCTGGCATCGGGGCAGTTACAGCAATCTTGGCGGTGGGGACGTGATGAATTTTTTGCTGTAGGACCGAGTTACCCGCAGCTAAATTTCTAAGGACTGTCCTATACGTGGGATGTTTCAGGTCTGGTCAGGGGTGAAAGGTTTTCTTGTTTAAATGATGCTGCAGATGGGATGAGAGATGCGAATTAGAGAAAATCCTGAGCTGAAAATTTCTTGAAAATGAAAAGCGGGTCAGTCTCACAAAATTATCGTGGCCTAGAAGCTCCTAATCTTACTTATTTCGGGGCTGGTTTGCGCCTTTGCTTTTAAGAGTTGCTTTAACTTACCAAGATATTTTTTTCCCTGAATTCTATTGTTTCTAGAGAAAGGCTGGGGAAAGCAGGGGGAAGGAAATGTATAATTACACTTTTGATCATATTTACAAGTATGTTTGGAGAAAATTTCCCCCCAAATCTGTAAACTGGATTGCTCTGCCTTTGTACCAGGTGTTTACCTGGGAATACTTGCAGTGCTGCTTTTGTGCTTTGGGAGGGTGGATATTGGAGCAGTTTTCACCGAGTCGATTTGCCCTTTCTGCATCAGACAGGACGCACTGAGGTACCAGCGTGGTACCCCTGAACCGGTGCAGTGGCTCCCTGGGAGGACGGGCTGCCTGGGCGCCCGCTCGCAGCTGCGTGCGGGTTTCTGACCTCACTTGGGATTAGTTAAAAATCTGTCTGGCTTCCCAGTAGCTTTTTGTACGGACGCTGGCATTTTTTCCGTGGTCTTTATTTGCATTATGGTGCTGTGTGTAATTTTAATCAGCTGTCCTGTTTTTAATTCAGTTCTTAATGATGCGGTTTTCTTTCCCAACTCTAATAATATCCTTTTGTGCCCAGGTCGGAACAAACACGATGGATAATCCTTTGCTCAAGTACAGCGCAAAAGAGTATTTCTTCAAAGCTGCTCTGTGCCACTTCATCGTGGATGAGCTGAACGCGAAGGTCAGTGGGCTCAGACCGGTTTTCCCAAACTTTCTGCATCCCTCTTCATCAACCTTTGCCAGCTGAGACACGTTCTTGCGTGCACAGGGATTTGCGTGGCTGTTGCACAGACTGAAGCTTGAAGTGCTGTAGTGTGGAACTGGATTCACTCTGAATGCTTTCCCAAGCTCTCTGTGTGGTTTTAGGACTGGAAGGCAAAAACTGAAATCAAAAGCAAGTAGTTTTGTGTGAAATGAGCATAAGGGTTATCTTCTCTCTTTCAGCTTGCGCTTGAGAAATATGAAGAAATGTTCCCAGCGTTCACAGATTCACGGGAGTGCAAGCTATTGAAAGTGAGTAAAGCCAGTATTAAAATAATAGTCATGCTAGAAAACACATACTGCCCTTTACTTTGTGCTTCTTCACCCTGCCATAGGTTTGGTCATTTATTCGAACGTTTTAGAGGACAGCAGACTCACTTGGCATTGGGTTTATAGCAGACTTGTGGCGGTAGCTGCAGCAGAAAGATGATTATTCTAGCTGACTTTTAAAAAAAAAAAAAAAAAACAACAAAACAAACCATTTTTGTATTCATGGTGGGTGATTTAAATAGGTCATGAAGGTGCTGCTGCTGGACACGTGGGTGCCCCGGGAACACGCAGTAACAGAGTGTTTTCTAATGTTTAATGGTGTTCTCCTAGAAACTGCTGGAAGCCCACGAGGAGCAAAACTGCGAGGCATACACCGAGGCGGTAAGTGGTCACCAATTTGCTAAGGTGCGCTCGCGGATGGCGGGTTGTTCCTTTTTTATCTCTTTGGGGTGTTAAATGTTGGGTAACTGGTTGCCTGAGCTCCGAGTGCTGCGACCGAGTCCAGCGGGGCAAAACACGCGGCACTTCGCACTGTCCTGCCACAAAACAACCCGCGGGAGAGGTGGACGTTAGCAGAGCTGCATCCAGGCTGTGCTCTAGCAAGTCCCAAGCTTAATACTTTAGAGTTTCTAGTTTATCATTGAGAGTTAAGTAAAGATCCTGCCTGGGTTTGCTCCTGCCCCTTTCAGTGTTTGACAGTGACTTAAAGTGCTCTGTGTGTTTTTTGGCTAGATGTCTGTTTTATTTTTTTTCTCTGGGAAAACTAGAAGTTTTAAAAGATGATACTTCAAGAGCTGCAGAATGCTTCTTTTGCAGCAGTGTAGTTTGCCTTCTACTATCTTAGTTTAAAGTGATTTTTTCTTCTAATAGGTTAAAGAATTCGATTCAATATCACGGTTGGATCAGTGGCTTACAACCATGTTGCTTCGCATCAAGAAGTCAATCCAAGGAGAAGGGGATGGGGATCTGAAGTGAATTGTTCGTGGTATTTGTGGCATGCAGCCTAAGTAATCTGTTCTTGTGTTACAGCCAAGGACCACTATGGGATACGTGATACAATATCTAGCTTTATTTTGTTGCTTACAACTCCAGTGACTTGTGTGTTTCTTTAGTATCCTGCTCTTTGTCGTGACAACGTGGGTAGATGAGAAGCGATGCTTTGGGTATCACTGGCGGGTCTGAGGCGAAAGAAGCACTTCTGGCAGAAATCCTTCCTCGGTTTTGTTAGCCCAAGTCTGCACTTCCAACTACCGTTTTTTCCTGCTGTTCTGTCTTAAGGCTCAGTACCATTGATTCCAGCATGTAAATATTTGGTCCGCGCCAGTACAGTACAAATAATTGCTGCTGAGCTGTGGCTGTGTTGTTACTGTTTTGTGTTTCTAAATGGACCTGTCGGATACACTTGGACCTTGTTTTTTTTTAAATGGTTGAGCTTTTTTAATGGTGCTAGTGAAAGGCTTTGTGACTCAAATACAGTATGCGCGTGTGTGTGTACATCCTATACAGATACATGTGTGCATGTATAAATACGGGATACATAACGCTGAAAGCGTTACACGCTGGGGGACAGGACTGCTTCGATCGGTGTCAGCCCTCCGGACAGTCGTTGCGAGTAGATCTGGTTAATGGTGTGTTTTGTATTTCAGAGCTAAATATAAAATGTAAGGTTCTTCTATATTTTCTTGGATCTATTTTTCCACTTACTTTATTTTGTGGTGCATCCCATCCCTCCTACCCCGCGATGACTTGACCCGAGTAGTAATCTATTTTTCTAACTTTTCATTTACGTGAACTCCTCTGCTGTCTCTGCTGCAGGTCTTTGTGTGCGCCGGGAGATTTAGTTTCTGGCCTCTTTGCTGTTGGCGAAGCCGCCTCCTTCTTGTGACGTGCAAAGGTGTTGATCGAGACTTGGTGTTGCACAGAAACCTTGTTGTAGTTGTCTGGGTGACAGATGAACAGAGCTTGCTTTGAAAGGGTGTAGACACATATAAAAATTCCTGCGGTGATTTTAGAAATGTGTTTTAAAACGTTTGCAAGCAAGGCTCTTCTGTGCAATGCTTTGTTTAACTAGAGATGATTGAGATAGCTATTATTTCGTGTGTATATATTAAAGACTTGAGGGCCTATGCAATTTGTCAGCCAGAGTTGTCATGCAGTATTTCTCTGTAATAAAGTGATTTTCAGCTGCACTACTGACATGTAAAGAATGAAAAAGTAATTAATTGCTTTATTTGGCAGAACTGCTGTCTAAGTGGGCCCTCCTCCACAGCCAGAGCAGGGATAGCGTAGTAGCCCCTGGCAGGCACTGCCGCCTCGTGTTTCTCTTGGTGAAGCAATTCTCTCTGCTCACATTCTGGCAGCCAAAACACTGGCTTTCACACTTCTCTTCAGGTAGTTTCTAATCTAGATATTTGAGTAGAACACAGTTTGGCTTACTGGTCTGAGGGCTTAGTTCTATTAAAGTGGTACTTTATCTCCACCACTGACCTATGAAAAAGAAAACCAAAAAATGTTCCCAATACATACCAAATTATTATTGTTTGTTTGTTTTCCTGAGTGATCTCACTGGGCACTTACTTTCTGTAGACTATTCTGTGCATCCTGCCTTGAGAGAAAAGACCCATGTGCTGTGCAGAACGGGCAAGGTGAGTGCATTAAAAAAGCCTGGATGGACAATGCTCGTTCTTCCAAGCAACTTCACTTTCTTCGCTCCTCAGATGTGTTTTTAAGGCTACTGCTCACAATCAACCTGTCTGCAACAAACCCATCCCTTAACTGCGACCTCCACGTCACATATGTCTTTCCACAAACCTGACAAAGAAACACTTTAAACCCGTTTAGCGCATGGTCCTGGTCTGTCTCCACCCGAGACGCTCTGAGAGACGGGTGCGCACCACGGCTCGTCAGAAACGAGGACCGACTGCCGCTTTCCAAGGGCATCTGCTTCCTGTACCAGAGTCCTTTGCGTCCTTGTGCCACCTCCACAGGGCAGAGAAAATACTGGGCTTAGGACGCAGCTAGCACGGTAGGTAGGTGATCTTATCCCTAAAGCTGGATTAGCTGCAGGTTTGCTCTCATTTTGGACACGAGGGCCCAAAGATGTAACTGCTGCTGAATGTACCTGTGTTAAAAGGAGGGGGCTGGAACCATTTTTGTTTAATTTACCTGTTTCCTCCGCAAGCAAAGCCCCATCGTAGTGACAGGTTTGTCTTGACTTGTATCCAACACCTCTGGAGCCTTGGTGAGGGGTGCTGAGGCGCGGGCTGTAAGGTTTACTTTTCCTAGCGTCACACAGAACCCAGGCGAGTATTTGATGCCTTTTTTGTTCACTTTTCCCCTTGTCAGTATTATGCACAGTTGTGATAAGATGCATATGGAGCTGGCGGAGCAGAAGACCATACCCATGGGGTTGTGTGGTCTGTTACTGTGCTCTGGAGTAATATCATTAAAATACAAGTGTTAGTTCTGTGTAAGTAGGCTACAGCATGTCCCCAGTGTATCAGTGGTAAATTGTCATTTTAAAACTGTCACAATCTGCCACTCTGCTGTATTTCCCCCCAGTAAACAACTCTGTACTATGATAACTTATTAATGAAACGGCCTTAGCAAGAATATAATGTTTTGTGTGAATCTGTACATTAATAATAAAGTGAAAATCATGAATGTAAGTAGTGGTTAAGTGTTCTTTCCTGGGAAATGCAAAAGGCAGGCTAAAGCTAGAGCCTGACGCAAGGCTGTAGGGCGCGATGCTAAAAGCCAGCGTGCACAGTGCTTCCTTCCAGTGAGTTTGGTGACCTGCTAAGGCGCATCCTGAGGGTGAATACTCACATAGGAAAGCGCTGGCTGATCATTTTACAGTGACTGTCACAGCACTTAATTGCTTGTTGTACAATGTGTCATCTGCAGGAAATTGGGACGTCCCAAAGTGTCACATTTCCTATTTTTTTTCAGGCGTGTTTCTTAACGCCTAGCTAAAAGTAGCTCCAAGAAACCGATCCCGACTTGTGGAAAGGTAAGGCCTCGCCCAGGCTTTCCCTGTGCTGTCGCTCCCTGGCAGCAGAGCATCTCTTGCAGGGCCTGAGGAAGAAGAGCGGCACCCAACAGCTTCAGGCCTGCAGTAGAGCTGCGTTAGGACTTACCCAGTCTTAGGGCATTCACAGCGACGGGGTCTCTAAGAAACATTTGATAGGGTCATCGAGTCACTGGAAGGGTCAAGTCTTAAGATTTCAATATTTTAATAAGAACAGTTCATACGAGTAACTCACTTCCGTACATTCGCGGAGTACAAAAGTTTCCCTGGCTAGAGGTACTAATGCTCGGACTTTAAATATATCTACAAACTCTTTACATTGGTCATTGGGAATACTAAGCTTCAACAGGAACATCGTGCTTGAATAAATATTTCAAATATAACCTCTTGGAAATGTTCTCTTTAAAAAAATTCCCTTTCTATAGATTAAGTTATGATTCCATGGTAACACATCAGACATCCCTTTAAGGTTCAAAAATAGCTCTGTGCCACAGTTTGGGTATCTTTATTGCTTTGCCAACCCCTAAGCCTTAGAACGGGCCCTAGCAAGGCTTGATTGTGCTTACCTTTACACTAATGCAATCTTTCAGAAAGTTTTTCTCACAGCTTCAGCTGAGAAAGTTTCTGTGGAAATACTACATAATATTAAAGAGAAACAGAAGAGCAAAACAGGAAAATGAATTTGAAAAGCTCCAGATTTTTACATAGTGGCACTGGGAGTCTGGTCCCAAGTTTGAAGCGTTAACCATACCAGCAAGTTGCTGCTGATTCACAGCTGCTCCCAAAACTAGGAGTTGTCCCAGGCAGATGTTTCTTCGTCAGTGCCAACTATTTCAAAGGTTCCTTCCCTGCACAGGGAAAACACCCCAAATCCTCCCAGGAACTCCAGTGAGGTTAACGTGAGGTCAACCCAAGTAACCTCCTCGTTTCAGCTCAGCTTCAGTGTTAGCAAAGGAAATGCAGAAAGCGCTTGCCCTGGACAGAAACTCTCTCAGGTTTCCCTGTTCAACAGCTTTCCCAGCCACTGGACATGACTGGGAGAACAAGGGCATGTACTCCCTGGGGAAGGGGAGGAGATATTAGGGAAAGGTCTGTCTAACTTGATAAAAAATGCCCAAACAGAAGCGTGATTCTCGTAGCGATTGGTGGCGCTGGGATCCAAACCCAGCAGGCTGCGTGAAGGTGCAGTTTTGGAGCGTGGGCTGAATGGCAGCCGTACTCGGGACCCTTAGTCCCTCTGCTCGCTTTGTCACATTTCCTTACTAAAATAAACAAAAAAAGGCACATTGCCAGGGTTATTCTACTAAAATTCAGCAGCAGATGCTAATCAGTTAAAGCCTTAATCGCTTCCATTCTTAAGGCCTGCCTCTTAACACCTCACTGGGGACAGTTAGACAGACACCAGCCTAAAACCGCCGTTCAGATTCCAATGTAGTCTTACAGACAAAGTATTCACAATCTGGGAAGTAAAGGCCTAAATCCCTTGAACAGTCCAGTACATTTTTCAGTTATTTGCATCTTTTTATACCATTAGTCATATGAACCCTGACTGCCTCCTGTCTGTAACGGAATTTACCTCTGGAGACTCTTGCACTACTGGCGGAATTAACTGTAGCAACTCAACAGCAAAACAGTAATTAACTTTTCCCACCAGAGTATTACTAATTTAAAAAGTAGGTCTGCAGTTCAGAGCAATAGCGATGTTTGAGTTACGGTGGAGAAGAGCATCGCTGACCTATCTCGACCAGCAGAAAAGGGCTTAGATACAAGTCAACAGGAAAATGGCAATAAGCTGTCTTTCTACCCTAGATTTTCCAGCATAGCTGAAGTACTACTTTTTGTAGACGTTTTTACAAGAGATGTTTTGGTCTCTTAATTGCCAAGTTATATGTAAGCTGGAGCAGTTAGAAGATGGAGACACTCTGACTGAATTCAAGTGTCAAACTTCACCAGGTTTCACCGAAAGGTGAAAATACCACCACCACCTGTACAGACGCAGCATTTGGCTCCCAAATGCCCATTTTGCAACTAGAGAATCAAAACTCCTGGAACGAACCCCTACATCCTTCCGAAGCTTGCTCCCACTCATATTCCCAAGGAGTGAGCTGGCTCACTGCTTGGATCTTTGGCAAAAGCAGAGATAAACCAACATTTCCTGAAAAGCAATTTAGAAAAACTTACTTTATGTATGAATTTCCACTAGGGAAAATGCAATTAATTTCACTAAGATACTAGGCTGAGAAACACAACTTCATTTCTCTTGATTGTACGTGTGTCATCAAATCAACTGGAAATCAAACTCGCACCTTTATAACCTATCTGAATATAGGTACGTACTTTCATCGCAGGCCAGCTAGAGCGAACAAGCTGAACTACACCCTTTTACTCATAGGGAATAAGCTTACTGGGACTTCTGCCTCCTCTGCCACCACCCTGTTGTGGTGTTACTCTGCCCTACCTTCAGGAGATGGAGCTGTACACGTTGGAGGTGGGTAATGAATTTTTTGAGGAAATTCTGGAAATCCAGTGCATGTCTTTCACGTCTAGCCCTGCTTCCTTGTCATGGCTTCCCCTAGTTCCCTCAGTAGGTTATTGGCAAAGTCAAAGGACTATACAAAGGGTGCAGCTTAAGCTGGATTTGCAAATACCGAATTACTCCATATTCACCAGAGCATGAAGCTGTGGCTGAATAGAGTCTGTCTGCGTATGCAGCACCGTCAGCTCACTTAAAGTGGTAGCTATAAGGGCTTCCTGGGGTCCTGGAGTCCCGTCGGACTTACAGTCTGCTCCCGTGGCAGAACCATTGTCATGCAGCGCAGTCACGCTCCCCGGGACAGCAGTCAAGTTTTGATAGTGGCCGTTTTCTGAGAAAGACAGCAGCTTCTCTGGTATTTTAGGTGACACATCATACTCTTCGTCGGGAAGCTCTGTTTTGTGACCTTCATCATTCTTAGATGCTCCTTCAACAATGACAAGGAAGGACTTCCAGGGTGTGTTTTTATCGTGTATCTGAAAGAAAAAAAAACAAAACCAAAACAAAACCAGAAGGTTGAACACATGATGACTCTCCGGGAGGCAAAAGCTTGGACCCAACTCATACCTGACTCTCGTAGAAAAGAGTCATCTTTTCATCCCCCATAACTATCCCAAATCCAGGTCAGTATACATCTGTGCACCAATCTCTGCCCCTGGTGAGCTCCCTGTTTTCATAGAGCATCTAACGAGCCCAGCAGAGCGCCTGGCCCAGACAGTGAATTCTCCTGCCACTTGCCAGTTGCACGGGGAACACGCTCAGAGGTGACAAAACAAATCTGTGACTGAACAGTCCTCAGGCATGACCTATATGGGCCGTGCCACAATGGATTAAGAATGGCTTCGCTGCAGACTTGGGACTGAAGACAAACCATTTGAGTATTGTAATGCCACGTCAGAGAGAGGATGATGTGCTAAACCCAACAAAAATTGGGTGGGAAGTTCCCTCCAGGCCTGACAAAGTTGACAGGTCAATACGTGGCCAGAGAGAAGGCTCTAGGGCTACAAGGCAGTGGGATGACAGGTTCCTACCGAAGTGTGCCGCCGGAGGGTGGACTTGTCAGTGAAAGTTCGCCCACAGGCGTTGCACATGAACGGCTTCTCGCCGGTGTGTATGCGATGGTGACGCTGCAGCGCATTCAGCTGCGTGAACTGCTTACCACACTGGTCACAGCAATAGGGTCGTTCGCCTGAAAGCAGAGCACAGCATTAAAGCGGCGATGTTGGGGTATTATGAGTGCTGCTCACCGGGGAACCTCAAGTAACCCCTGTACTTCATGAAACAGTAAGGCATGCACAAGCATCTTCAGAAAAAAACCAAGATGTTTTCAGAACACTCACAGTTGCATAAATTTTGACACATCTGAAGTAAGCAGATACTTACAGAGTAAGGGCTAGACCCATAGCCTGCATAAATCTGTGCAACCACTGAAGCTTCCACATTTTTTACATGTATTTTCCATTAGCAATAAAGTCCTGTCCCAGAATACAACCTTTCCTATTTACAAGGTACGTTCTGTGAGCATGAATACCAGAGCTGCTGATAACCACTAGGTTCTCTCCGGTAACATCATAAACTGTCTTGTTGCAGTCACTGTATTGAGCACTTTTTGAAACAACCGCACGTTTACTCCTTCCTTGGCTAAGACAGAAAAAGGGATACCAAAAAACTTCCTAACAGATGCAAGTGGTGTCACAGAAAAAGAGGTGACATTCCACAACAGGAAAAAACTGTTGTCATCAGCACCGCCATGCCGATGTCCCCTGCAGTAATGCCACACTAGACACACAGATGCAGGAAGAAAGAGCAAGGCACGGCAGCCAAACAAGAATTTTGTTAACAGGGAATATTGGCAAGGATGCTTCCTAGAGGGTGGCGCTGGATAAGAAAGTGTGGTATTTATCACATTCCTGTATCAGGAATAGTGTGGCCAGCAGGAGCAGGGAGGTGATCGTGCCCCTGTACTCGGCGCTGGTGAGGCCGCACCTTGANTTGCAACCTGCTGCATTGCTGAATAAGGTGGACTTTGAGAGAGCAGGCAAGAAAACTTAAAAATAGACACTGAAGAGAAAATCCAAGCAGGAGAGAACACAAACATGAAAGGTGGGCAAGTGGACAAGAATGACATCAGCTTTTTGCAGTGCTTCGCTCAGAGCTAAAATGGACATAGTTCTTTGGTCACTAATGATCTTGCTAATAACGCAGCAGCATTATTAACAGTATCTGCATAGCTCTTGGAAGTATTTCAGAGAATTGCTGTAACTCAGTAAGAAGCACAAGGAGTACTAGGAGAAGGGAAGTCGATGAAAGAACACACTGCATCAAGAATCAAAACGTGCATGCAGGGTAGGAATTACAGTAATGGCAAATCCTAGTTGAGAAATTCCTTGTCTGAATTATGCAACTGTGAGGTCTACATCTTTAAATCATGATGGTTTGTTTCAAACAAAAAAGAGCACGTCCTACCTGTGTGAACTTTTATATGCTGGTAAAGCGAGTTCCTCTGTGCAAATGTTCTGAAGCAAACTTCACATTTGAATGGTTTGGATCCAGTATGGATTCTGTTATGGTGTTTCAAGTACTCCTTAGAGGCAAAGCTCTTCCCGCACGTTTCGCACATAAAAGGCCTTTCCCCTACACCAAGGGTGAAGAGGAGAATTAAACATCACACACCAAAGCGGAACGCTATTCGGGACAAACGAACCACATGCCAGCCTCACAAAAGGATCTGTGAGGGCCACATCAGGGGTCTCTGCACAAGACACAGAGCTTTCCTGTGAGAAATCTGCACAAAACCCTGCAAGTGCAAGGGCCACCACACCTATCCAGCAGTGCACTAACAGCTCTACACGGTATATGGAAAGTTTCCACTGTCTGCCTATCAGCAGTCTTCTCACCACTTTTGGAGTATTCTGGCTTACTCTCATCGTAAACACAATGGTGCATGCCTCTGATGAAAGGCCTCCACCTGTAAGCAGTCAATTTTAAACACATCTCGAAAAGTGTTCTTGGAAGAATTATATTCTATTTCATTGTAATTTAATGTTTTCTGCCATCCACATTGAGTTACAAGTTACCAGCAGAAGGCAGACCATTTAAAGACAGGTCAGTTAAGAGATGCAAAAGTACCGCACGCCACTTGTGGGTGGTACGAAGGGTCAATTCAAAACACCAATGTACACCACGAAGAATAGCCAGGAGAAGAACACGTGCTTTTAAAAAAATCAGAAGAAGCCAAGACAGCTGTTTTATATTCCTTGGGCTAACTGTTCCAGGCTTACAGAGAAATCATTTTTCTCTTAAGAATTCAACTAGACCTTTTATTGATGACAGATCTTTGGATATTGAAGACTATCCACAGCAGACTCAGTCCACACTTCAGACCTTGGATCCCAGCCAGATGGGAACTCCTTTTCTCTTTAATCATCTCTTTCCACTGTCTGCCTATCCACCTATAGGAACCTTTCTCAGTAAAATCGTGTCTAGGGATAAGAATATCTGATTTTATATAAAAAACAACAACAAAAAAGCATTTTCTGAATGAAAAAAGATCTCATTTCACAGCAGAGCTCCTCCTAGGTAGTACGTTGCAAAAGAAAGACTTACCTGTGTGACATCGTTTGTGATATATAAGCATGTGATTCTGAGTGAACCTGGCACCACATTCATCACAGACAAAAGGTTTTTCACCAGTATGGATTCTGAAATGAGAAAGCAATATTAAAGCACTGCAGTATATCTCTTTCCTTTGCAGCACAATGCAAGTTGTCTTTACTTTGCGGCTGCTCTCTGAAGACTGCCTGTATGCCTGCGCAAGATTTTAGTGTCTGTTAGGAACACCTTCAGCTGGGCCAAATTCTGCATTGCGATTTCTGCAGTGCTGCTTTTATTGCTCCATCATGCGTGTGCTGCATGATCAAGGCCCAGATCCAGAAATTTCTTTAGGGTAAAAACAAATTTTTAAAGGTAAAAATTGAGTAAAGTTTGGAAAACTTGTATCCAGGTAGGCAGACTGAAAGAAAAATGTAACCATCTTTTGGGATCTGAAGTAAAGCAGGTATCTTTATATTGCTGACACTATCAATAAAATATTCCACACAGAACGTGAGTGACGTGTTCCCTGGCACGCTGCTCTTGCACGGCCATCAAGTGGAGAGTCACTGGCTACTCCGGAACAAGCGGCACCCAAGGAGCGGAATAAAAAGATGCCACGTTTATATAGTCAGTTTTGTTGCTGTCACCCCAAGCTTGTGGTATCATCTCCTGAGGAAGGCTGTGTGTACAGGAAGAGCAGTTTACAGAATTGCTGCCTGTGCCGGTTTACTCTAGCTTAAATTTTTGAGCCCATGCACACTTCAGGACACTCTTGAACAGTGCTGCAGGAATGCAGCCAGCAGAGGCCAGTTTTCATGCTGATACACATCAACAGGAAGAGCACAGATGTAAAAATATACACAAAAAGACGAGAAATTCTCACCACAGATTGTCACGATATACAAGTGAGGACAGCATTGAGTTTCCAGCATTCAACAAGCTTATTGAATAGTCATAGCGGTACACGATGGAGGAGAAACTCCACTTATGCCAGAAGCGAATTTTTAAAGCAGCACAAAGCAGTTACTTGCGGTTACTGCATCAGCAATAACATCATAGGAGCACTCTAGTAAAAGTTATGCTTCTGGCTGTGCTTTCTACCACTGGGAGTAAACCCACTGACTTCAAAAGGGGCAGTGAAACAAAGCAGTGGTTAATGAACCCGTCTACCTTGCAGGAAACAACACATAGGAATATGCTGACACTACCACATTCTCTTTTTGGATCTGAGTAGTAGTACTCTGGGATATTTCTTCTACACCTCCCTCTCCACGCTGACTCCCTGGCTATAATCTGAAGTTTGGTTGCAGATGACTGCTTTGGTAGACTGATAAAAGCAGGCTAAAGCCCTTAAGAGCTAGAATTTTTGCCTCGATAAAAATGTCTCTCCCATGAACTTTCGAGACCACGCCTTTGCACCTCCACCTTTGAGTCTCACTGCAATACAAACGCTACAACTGATTTCATCAGCTCCACATGGGTGCCTTCGGTGCTTTGCTCACCTCCAGACAGTGACGTGTCAGCCTGTTTCTAGTCACGTATCAGCTGTTTTCTATGCTTAGCACCCAAATCTGGTGTTCTTGAATTTAATACACAGCCAAATCTTTTTACAGTATTTCCATCCTTATTGCATAACATATTTCTATTGAATACAAAGACGCATCAAATTAGCTGAAATAATTATAGCCCTAATCCTACAAATAATTTGGCATGAGGGTTGCTTTTCTCATGTGAAACATCCCCTTGACTCTTAATAGGTCTTCTCCCATGAGAAAAGTTAACTGTGCGCTTCAGCAGCAGCAGGCCTCAGCCCATGCACCTCTACTTTGGCTTAAAGAAAACTATAGCAACCCCCTTAACCTGAAAAGCGGAAAAAAAAAGCTATGAAAAAAGGAAATATGGAAACTTTCCACTCAGTCACGTTTTACATCCCCACTTCACTTGAAGGCTCAAGGTGTGTTCCAGGGGATTCTGCTTCTCCCCCCAGAATCTAACAAGGCCAGTTAAGTCTGTTCATACCTCATGTGTGTTTTAAGTGCAGAAGGCTGAGAAAATTTAGCCTCACACTCTGTGCACCCATAAGGCTTGTCGCCTGTATGCGTCCTTTCATGGAGCCTCAAGGCAGTTTTGGAGCTCAACCCCTTTCCACACTGTTGGCACTGATGACGCTCCCCACCACCCTCATGAACCTGGAGAATGTGCCTCTTGACGTCCTTCTTCCTCTTGAACTTCTTACCGCAGAGCTCACAAGGGAAGTGGCGCTCGCTGCTGTGGACATGGCGCTGATGGCTTTTTAGGTTGCACCGGTTGGCAAAGGTCTGGCTGCAGGTTTCACACCGATAAATGATTTCGGCTGCAATGCCGTGGCTGTGCTTTATGTGCTTGAGAAAACTTTTCTCATACAGGAATTCCTTCTCGCACGTGCTGCACTTGAAATTACTGCCTCGTTTCTTTTTATCCTCTTCAGATTTTTTCAGGTTTTCTTCCGATTCAAAGTTGCCATCACATTCTTCGCTTTCAGGTTTGATGTTGTTCTCCGCTTGCTCCTCCTCTCTCTCCATATCACACATATTATGATCTTGGGGATATTTGTTTTCTTCAACAGCAACCTCTGCATTCTTCTGCTGCTCTCTCAGCCGCCTTGTGTATTTCTTCTTCGGGATTTCCACAAATACTTTCCTCCCAGCCAGCCTCCCACTCGCCCTTCTGATTTTGGCATAAGGAGGTTTCACCATTTCCTTCTTTTTGTCCATTTTCTCTTTTGATTTAGTAGCCGGCATCTCAGGAGACATCCCATTGCTGAGCCTGTCTACCGGGGAGTCTGGAGGATCCAGAGGACAGTCTGCCTGGTCAGCTTCTGCCACAGCAGCTGCTTTGGACTCAAGCAAAATGCTTGGCTGGGTAGCACTCTCTTCCTCAGAGTTCTGCGATTCTGAGAAGTTTTGCAACTCCAACAGCACCGATTCCAGCATCTGCTTCTTTAATTGAAAGCAGGTTTCCGAGAGGTCCAAGCACTTCAGCTTTTCGGCTATTTCTAGCATCCGCTGCACTCTGTCTTCTTCCACTTCTACCTTAGCAGTATAGACAAACTCAAGAAATGAAGCAAAATCAGCAACCTGGACCTCATTCAAGAACACATTGGTCCTTGGGCCATCCATGCCTTTCTCATTAAGGAACACCTCCTTGAAAAATTTGCTTGTCGCTGCCAATACAGCTTTGTGAGCAACAAACTCTGCCCTGACACCTTGATACTCCACGCTGACAGTCACGTCGCAGAGGTGGCCCAGGAGACGCAGCTGATGCATTTCATTCAGAAGGTTGATAGGAGAGGACTTGGATTCCAGTAAGACTGCATTACTTTCCATCTTTCTTCTCTCTGCAAAAAGCTGTTAACAACATTGCACGTTAGCTATTTGCACGGAAGCTAACAAAACTCAAAGATTTCAGCAGCCAGAAGTCACGTTCAGACTTTCGAGAGTGCTTCACTTCAGATTTAAGCACTTAATATGCTTGAGCTTAAGAGACCAGACTTTCAAAAGACCATTGTGAAAAGTCTGGCTAGAAATGCAGATTTCAAGTCTAAGCGGTCATTATCTAAAGCCATGCTGCCAGTCATACACAGAGATTTCTCTGAAGTTAATTTGAGTTTAAATCTCAACCGTAATTTTACCTGAAACATTAGAGACTATCAAAACGTGTAATAGGGGCAAAGCAAACAGAGGAAGATCAAAAGAAATGTTCTCATTAAGTCATATGGAATTAAGAAATTATTCTCCCTCCTAATCAGGCAATAGGAGAAAGGTAAGATTAAGTAAAAGTTAACTGCAATCCTAAATAAACACTTCCTTAAACAGGCTTTTGAGATAAGACTTTTAAACAAGACTCAGATAAAATTCCAAATGCTTAACCGACCAAAGCCCAGGAGACTGCATAATCGTATTCTCAAACTGTAAACCTAAGAAATCATAGAACTTCCTCAAAGTGTTTTGTTTTTTAAAAAACTCATCACTCAAAATAGACTTACAGCCTCTAATTTTTGAATGCCCATTTGTAGCCTTACACGGGCTTTGCCATTTCCACTACTGTTTGGGTTATGTCGCATTTCCCAGTAATGTTTTAAGCTGCTCCAAAGTTCTCAAAAGAACTTTTTTTTAAAATGTTTGATCCCAGAACAAATAATATTTCTGTGAACTCTGAAGACGCTCTGAACAACACCCCCCCTGCAATCTATTGAGTTTCACTGTGTTCCTAACAACTACGTAAGTATGCGTTCTGAATCTGAAGAATTTCTTTCCGCTTCCTAAAAGTTAATTAAGGTTTCTTTTCTCTGTACAGTAGTCTTGCAGCCTTTTATACACAGGATGCTAGAAATCCTGCTCAGAAAGATAAATTAAAAAAAAGTGTACAAATGGAACAAAATTTATATTAATATAACAGTAAGGAAGCCATATTAAGCATGAAAGAGAGACACGAGGATAATATTCATAGCATCAGAAAGAGATACTCCTTCTCCTCCCATGGAGCTATAAACTCAAATTTTAATCCATACTCATTTCAAGAAACCAAAAGTTAGGCTCGCATCCCAGTACAATTTTCTGTTAAAACAGTTCTGATAAAATATTTTCAAGAAACCGTAAAATGGAGAGGTACAAAATACACAGATTCATGGAGACTATTAGTAGCCATGTAAAATGAATGCTTCATAGACTTGATACTACACAAGGTAAAAAGCCACAGGGAGCCCCTGCCCTAAGGAGTTTACAAATAAGGCAGACAGGACCCATGGGAAGTAGAATCATTTCCCCAACCTCATGCAACAAGCAAGTTGGAGAACAGGGAACACAATCCACCATGGGCACCCAAACCCCTACCTGAGATTCTACAGAAAAAGATTATCCTCTTTCCTAGCCTTTGAGTCTTCAGCTCAGTAAGCTTGCTATTAAGATTTAAATAGTTCCACTAACATTATTCTAACAAATACCCCAAAACCACTGTTACCGAGTTACAGGTATTACACCTGAAACAAAAGAACCAGGAACAGGATAAAGAATTGCCTGTGCCAGCTCAGAGCTCAACAAGCACCTCAAAACATTGTCTACTTTTACAAGCAAACCCCAATGCTATGCTTTTTTTTTTGACAGAAATTTTGTATGAATGAGAACGACATGATTTGAGCCCTGACTGAAAGGCTAACTCTTATTTGTAAGTGTAAAAGATGTTGTTTAAATTTTGCTTCCCTTTCGCCATAGTCACTCTGTGATTTTTTTCCTCCCAGTTATATGACACACTGGCATTCTGAGTATTTGAGGATGAATTAAGCAAAGACTCGCTAAATGCTTTATCTGAAATAATCAATTATATAAAAAGGTAACTTTTTCCCCACCATATTGTTATTTTTGAACTACTTATGATGTTATTTCACAACTATCCATCTATTTTCCACTTGAGCACGCAGCAAAAGCTGTGGTCACGTGTAGACAACAGTGATCCCCAGCAGGAAACAAGAACCCAAACCACAAACTTCTCCCACTGGGGTGAACGAGCTTATAACTATACTCAGCGAGCTGCTGGTTTCAGGAGCTGACCACAGACGCGTGTGCTAACAGACACGTTATGCCAATTCCTTTTTTCTTAACACTGCAAAACAGAAACCTCCTGTTCTTCCCACCATAGTATTTGCAGAACCAAAAGCCACTGTGAAAACAGGTCGCTCGCTCCCATTGCTAGCTGGTTTAGAATTTGTTTAAAGCAGGAGCATTAATCCAACACCTTCAGTAAGACACATTGCGCTGTGAAGGCTTTTCATCATCACTCCTGTGGCAAGTTTACTGAGCTGCTGAGCACTGGGCTGGCACAGTATCTTTGACAGAAGTGTCACATATTCATCTTAAAAAAGACAATGCCTGAAAATCTGCAAACCAAGCCTGCTCACTAGGAATAGTCTGTAGAATTGAGATTCAAATAAAAGCAACTTTTCCATAAAGTCAGCCATCACACACCAGGCATGGGTCCCCTTCCAGAGGCAAAACTAGCTGAAAAGAGATAAAAAGAGCCAGCTAGATTTAACCGAGTGTGAACCCACAAGCTTATCTGTTCTTCTGCACCAACAATTCCACACAGTCTAACAAGAGACATCACTACTACGCACCAACCTGCCTCGTTTAGGATTGCTCTGACTATTGAAGCTACAATAATGGCACCACAACAACAGGCACAGCCTGCAGGGCTGAAGCAGAAGTTACACCTGCGAAGCAAAGGACAGCACGCTGAGGCGAACACCCAGCCCGAATTTTAGATGACAGGCTGGAGCACCCTACGAGGACCCTGCAGCCCCTGTGAGGGTGCAGGAGGACATTCGGAGACGCGCGCTGTCCGCAGACCAGGCCAGGAGACTCCTTCCTGGAAGGAGGACGGTGCATCGCCACATACTTCCCCCACAGCTCATGTGACAAGGCCAGTGGCCCTCCTCCTCCTCCTCAGCAGCCTTCTTCCTCGGCCTCCCCTGCTTGCCACACCGGCCCGAGGATGGGCCCGGGGACCGGCTGCAGCCCGCAGGCGCATCTCAACTCGGCCACAAGAGAGTGCGGCAGCCCCCCAAGGGGTAACAGGGAGAGGATGCCCGCGCCTAGGGCCGGCCGTGAGGCTACTGACCTCTCTGCTGAGGGGAGACCACCCCGCCGCCCTCCGCTTCCTCTCCCCTTCAGAGAGCGCCGTGGATCACACGGAAACGCTAGGAGCGCGTCCCGCTACCTCCCCACGGCAACGGCCGCCGCGCGGAGGGCCACAGCGGCCACCGGCTGTGAGGGGAAGGGGAAGCGGTTGAGGGAGGCAGCGAGGCCGCCGAGGGGGGCGGACCGGGGCCAGACCCACCATCGCTCCCTGCGACGGCGGCTGCCGCCGTGTGGGGGAGGGGCGCCCCCGACCCCGCACTCACCGGGCAGCCCCGCGGCCGGGCCGGGCCGCTCCTCAGCGCACAGCCTCCGGGCGGCGGCCGGAAGCGCTGCCGCGCGATAGCCCCGCCCCCCGCCCTGACAACGGCCGTTGACAGGGGACGGCGCAGGCGCGGCCGTGACGCGCAGGAAGCGGCGTCAGGCGGCGCGACGGCCGTTGCTAAGCAACGCGGCCCAGCGGGCCCAGCGCCCGAGTCTTATCAAATTAACACGTTTTCTGCAGTCAAATCTACGCAAATAAGTCAGTTACGGGATGGGTGGCCACTTACGCTACGAGCGCATCTTTATTAAAAAAAAAAAAAAAAAAAAGCAGTAATTTGTAATTTACAGCGACAGCACCGTGCCCGTGTGTGTACGCACACACCATCCCGCGCCCGCTTTCCCGAGGGGATTCTCTATGATGTAGCCAAGGCTTGGTAAAAAATAGGATCTAAAATCTAACCGGCATAAACGCTTTTAACAAGAATGACGAACCTCTGACCGCAGTGTCCGTAACTCCAGCCCGCCTGTGTAAAGACGACACTGCACCGTGGAGCTTAACGAGGCAATAAACATTTGAAATAATTGAGCTATGATGAGCAGGAGAGACGGCATGCTTTTCTGGCAATTACTGACGTTGTAAGTATAAAAGGGAGCGACTGGCGTCTTCCATGCGACTAACACTAGATGGCACGTGTTCTACTTTTTTAAGAACAATGCTTTCTGGTTTATAAAGTTTACCTTGGTCAACTGACCAAATTTCCGGCGCAGAGTCTTCACCCGTACAGGCTTCCGACAATGTTTCTATTTTGGACCAATTATGGTCTTTTTTGGTTGTAAGATCTATTAAGAAACTTCTCCAGTGAGCATTCCGGTCATGAATCTAGGGAAAAAAAGGGGGAAAACAATTACAACTGATTTTTTCCTAACAATATAACTGAAGATTTAATCCAGCGCAAAATCAATAGTATCGGGGTTAACTCTCAAATGCAGAAGCTGAACTCTAAAACGTAAGAACAAGTCTGTTTTGCCAACTCTGCACTGATTTTCTGGCTCCGCTGTCATGCTACACTTCCAAAAGAAGCTAGAATTTTAGCGTACAGGCAAACATTAACTTAAAAACTTGTAACTGGGAAAAACCCCTCATGTTCTATCTTAGCAGTCACTTCAAGGACCCGAAGGTCTCTGAAAACAGCTAAGCTCAGCAATCCATTTTTCAGCACACTGCAATGCTGGAAACATGTAAAATCACATTCATCTGCAACATGAAGATGTTATAAATCATCATGTTATGGCCTCTCTGCAAGAGGCTTAAAGACTGCAGCAACTGTAGTAACACAAAACGCGGTACCACTCCTTTCTTAAGAAAAGGATTCAATCAGTAATCAGCATTTTAAATAACCGTTGTCTAAGACTGGATTTTTATTTTGAAGACCATACGACTAGTTGGGAGATGACTGGTTTGACAGCCAGTAGTGGGAGCTGCTGTGCTGCTGGAGGAAAATTCTGCATGCTTCAGAAATACATTTTTAAAAGCTCTCTGTAGATGGTAGCGTAACCTCCCAATCCTAATATTCATTCTTCCGCAATTTTTTTTTTGAGTAAAGATCAGAACTTAAGCACCAACGTGAACCCTCATTAAGCTGAGAAACTTCTCTCAGTAGTTAAACGTCCCCACAGCAGTTTGCCTGCCACAAAGACACCCGAGGGGCAGCGTACCGACACGTGTCTGCGCAAGGTGGACATGTCGGTGAAGGTTCTCTCACAAGCTCTGCACTTGTACGGCTTTTCCCCGGTGTGAATGCGCTGATGACGCCGGAGAGCGCCCTGTTGGGTGAACGTTTTCCCGCACTGTTCGCAGAAATACGGGCGGGTCTCTAAAAACAACAACAAAACCCAGGAAGCGCAGAGTTAGAAGGCAGGTTCTTTGGTCTTGATTTCAGCAGACGAAAAGTGTAAAGAATTTGCATTGAAAAGATCAATATTGATAAAGCGGTGTACATAGGAGATATGAGCTTGGGGCCCTGGTTTATGCGATAAACGTTTCTTCACTGCGAGGGAAAGCCTGAGAACAACTTCCTGATCTTGCAAGGGAAATAGAAGCAACTACAGCCACTCTCTGCTCCGACATCCTTCAGCAGCACAAAACAGGCCTCAGTCTTCTGGGCAACCATCATCTGATATGACAGAAGATGATATCGTGCCCTGTTTAACAAGCCAGGATCAGTACGAGCCCTGCTTCTCTTCATCACCTAATTCAAGGAGCTTATAAAAGTGGTTCTGGAATAAAATGCCACCATCCAAACTGGAAAGTACTTCAGACCCAAGCTTCCAGTGCCGTTTATTTTCCCAGCTCTGAATAGTTTGTTTCTTACCTGCATGGACATTACTGTGCTGGGCTAGTGAGGCTCTCAGTCCAAACGTCTTCCCACAAACCTCGCACTTGTAGGGCTTAGCACCCATGTGGCATCGTTTATGGCATTTTAAATATTCGTTGGTGGCAAAATGTTTTCCACACACATCGCATTTAAAAAGACGCTCTCCTGAGTAAAGAGAAAAAGACATTGTGAATTCTTTCAGCAGAATTTTGTACTTCAAAGTTGGTTTTCAAATGTCTTTCTATCCCTAGCAGTTCCTTCCTGGTACTTGAAGTCTCTTCTGCGAGTTGCAAAACCAAGTGTGCACCTTTTTCAAATCCTGACTAGCCCTTTCCTAGCAGTAAAAAGGGAGGCGATGGGAAGAAACAGATGGAAGGAACAGAAGTATTTAATGCCTACCTGTGTGGGTCCTTTTGTGGCCAGTGAGTTTGCCTTTATCAGCAAAGCAAGCCCCACAGTCCTCACAAATATATGGCTTTTCCCCTGTATGGGACCTAAATGGAGCGAAATACAAACGACTATTAACAAATTAGCTCTTGTACTGCACTCTTAAAACAATTTATTTGAAATTACATTCTGCACACTACAGGCAGCATACTTCATTTTTTAAATGAAGTGGAAAAAACCACATTCTGCTCTGTCAGGAAATAGAGTGTTTGCCAGTATAGGTGCTACGCTAAAGCACTAAAATTCCCACTTAAGGTTTACTTCTTCCTCACTCTCAGGCCCTACAAGATCCACCTTTCTTTCACAAGTTACAGCTCATAGTATAAGCATCGGAAGGGAGAAAGTAGGGATGATGACAAGCTGCTGCTGTGCTAGAGACTGAAAGTTCATCCAGATTGTCCCCAGCACAATGCCAGCAGCAGATCTCTTGGGACACTGTGAGCCACATTCCTGGCTTCTGCAATCCCTCCGTCTCATGTCCTCTGGCCTGCAAACTTTAACTGGCAGGATATTCCCATTTTTAAGACAAAAGGCACTAAGGAAATTTAGGCAAGCAATATTTCTGAACACATGTTGGACATTTGATTTTAAACTAGCTCAAATCAGAGAAAGTCTGAGCCTAACGTTTGCTCTAACACTGTGCTGACTTCCTGTATTCCAACCCAAATAGTCCGATGTGAAAAAGCATGCCTAATTTTGAGTTGTCAGGCCAAATTCTGCAAATATGAGACAGCCAGTTACCCAACACAAACCCCATGAGTCACTGTTTTGTTGCAGTCATACCGCATCTTACACGCTGTGCGTAGCTCTGCTGCGTTCCCAACTGACACAGATTATCTTGACATTTCAGATATTTTGCTGGTCCTGAATCAGTATGCCTCACAATTTTTTAAATCACTGTAAGAACACTTAAGAGACAGAAGAAAGCTACTGTCCCCATTGCATGGGTCCACAGTCTCTAGTAACGAGATTTCTCTTACCTCGTTTAGCCCTCCAACAGTTAACCTCCTCTTATAAGCTATCTGCTAGGCTCCCTGTTTGGAGAAAGATGGGAAATTCCATAGGATGATTCACCCTCTCCTGGGAGAGGACACATTTAACATAGACACCACCAGAGAGCAATTAATCCAGTCTAGCTCCAGTGACTACTGAGGGAGCCCAGATGAGAAGTCCAGCCTTTGTACTGTGTACAAGAAATGAAATCCCACACTAAATGACTTGCTCAGAGCAATAAAGAGCGAGCAGGGCTCAGCATCCGGGTCTCTGAGGTCCTTAACTAATTCTTCAGCCTACGCTACTTGCCATCAGCAAAGGCCATCATCTTATTTTGAAGACTATCTCAAATGACTGGCTTTTGCTTACGAGTTCGGATAAAGCATCTGTTTCAAAATCCTTACTAAAACTGATGCAATGACCAGATGCAGACAAAGCCTTTACGCAAAAGAATTAATCACAGATACTACAGAACAAATCGTATCCCAGTGTTCCTGTTATAAGGACACGCAAGGAGAATGACTCAGAACTGGGAAGTCAGAAGAGGAAAAAGAAGTGCTGAAGTGCGCTGGGCATGCAGGGAGTGGTAACGGGAGGAGGAGTGCTATAGGCTGACCTGGTATGGATCTTAAGTTGCGATGGCTGAGCAAATTTTGAATGACAAATACCACATTCGTAAGGTTTTTCTCCTGTATGCGTCCGCATATGAAACACTAGTGCTGTTCGGGAGCTGAGGATCTTCCCGCAGACAGAGCAGAGAGGGCGTTTGACTCTGCCTTCGTGCTTCCGCATATAATGTGTCCTCACATCTCTCTTTCTCTTAAAAGTAGCATTGCAAAGGGTGCAGGCAAACTGCCTTTCTTCAGTGTGAACACACGCTCGATGCTCCTTCCAGCTGTTGTAACTAGCAAACGACTTGCTGCAGATGTCACACTGATAGACTTTACCAGGCAAGCACTGATGGACATCTCTGCAGTGATCCACATACTTTTTCCGGGAAACAAACTGCTCATTACATTTATCGCATGTTATTACATAGGCAGATTTGTTATTCACCCCACTTTTATTTACCTTCTTTATTTTAAACTCTTCATCTGATTCATGTTCTTCACCATCCTTTTCATTAGAGTATTCATCATCCTCATCGTCCTCCTCAGTACAGGCCTCCTCATTATCTCTACTGTCTTCAACTTCTGAATACCCCGCTTCGTAATCTACCTCCTCCTCTCCCTTCACACTCATTTCACCTTCATCTTCATTCCCTTCTTTATTCATTTTTTCACTTTGGGCTTCAGTTTCCTTATATTTCTGCTTCCGTTCTTCTTGCTCATTGCTACAGTCTGCTTCGGTAACAGATGAACCCCTGGGTTCTTCCTCGTGATTTGTGGCCTCTTTGTGCCTTGCACATGTCTGTCGTTCAGGCTCCAATGTCCCATCCCACGTCTCCCTGTCAGGATCCTTGTCACAGCTTGTTGCGTTTGGTCTATGCGCAGGCGGAACTACCATCCAATAGACAGGCATAAGTTTCCTCTCTTGCCCAGACTCATGGATTTTTCTGTTAAAACAAACAAATAACAGAGCACAACTTCAATAAGTTTAATTGTTTCAATTCAGACATGTTTGCTTGGAGGAAGAGTCGTTTCCTTTTAATTGTTCTTCACACCATTTAAGAAATTAACAGCATGTTTGGAGAGCTGAACAACAGCGAAATTTTGTACAGAGTTGGACCAGATAATTAAAGAAAATTAAAAGGTCTCAGTTCATCAAGGATGGAGCCTCTCAGGTATTCATCATCTGCCAGTAATATAGGATGGACTGTACGTTTTCCTCCAAGGCCATGGTAGATAGGATAAGAAATTATGGACTTAAAACAAGGGAAATATAGATTAAATGCCTATATGGAAAAAGAAAACAGACCCCCTTGTAAGTCATCAATTGCAGCAGTAGGTTAACTCTACTAATCACTACTCAGCATGCGCAACAAGCTATGTCATTGCACTTGTGACACATCTGGAATGTTTTTTCTGCTACTGGACTGAAATACAAACAAATTTTGCCTTTTTTTGTTTTTTTGTTTTTTTTTTTTTTAAAGCTTGTTTAAAAGCTGCATCCCAGCTGTCTCCTGTACCACACAGGTAGGGTATGGAGATGTTTGACATGCACAGTGGCTTTTGCAGTTCTGGAAACTACTGTGCAATTTCAACATCTTCTTTTCAGTCAGGCAGTGCTTAATAAGCCTATCTGACAGCTCACACTACCCAGCAGAACAGCACGCAGGATATTTGGCCCATGAAAACCATACTAAAAAGCACGACACTACCTTGACGTTTGTGAAATGGGCATTTTCTCATGCACTTAAAACAGATGTTGATTCTTTTCAGGCTCTTATCTAAAAAACCAAATCTGAGGCTTCCAAAATCACCTAAGAGATCCGGTTGCACAAGTCCCCTTTGATTCGATAGGAAACGTTTGCCTAAATTCCCAGTCTGGGAGACCTCAATCCAGTAATCTGGACCAAGAGCTTGACGAGGTCAACGGAAAAAATCTGTGCTGATTTCAACACATTTCTGACCAGATCCAAGGAATTCTGGAACTAAATCAGCAGGAATGCTTTTATCCTGGTGCCCAGAGAGAAAACACATTTTCCTGCGCGCGCAGGGACACAACACAGAGAGAATGCTGTACCTTATATGAGTGTTGTAAGCAGACCTCTGAGCAAAGCTGGCAGGGCAGTGCTCGCATTTATAAGGTTTCTCCCCCGTGTGCGTTCGTATGTGGACTGTCAGGCCGCACTTAGAACTGATGACCTTGTCGCAGTATGGGCAGGCCTGGGGATCCCGCTTCTTCTCATGCACCCTGCGGATGTGGTCATTTGTGTCCTTCTGGCGCTTAAACCTCTTGTTGCAAAACAGGCAGGAGAAGCCCCGCTCATCTCGGTGAGCGGTGAGGTGGTGCTGCCGGAGGTTCTGGTGAGTGGAGAAGAGCTGCTCACACGCGTTGCAGCTGTACTTGACAGACAGGTTAACATCATGCTTGAGCTCCATGTGTGACTGGTACTGCTTGATAACATGGAATGATTCGTTGCACTTCTCGCAGGCAATCTGCGGCAAGACTTTTGCCATGTGCTGTGGTGATTTCCTACGTTTGGTTTTACTGGCAAATTTGGAAATTAAACTGTTTTCATCTTCCCATTGCTCAGGCAGCGCATTCCCAATTACTACACAGGCTTCCTTTGACTCAGTCTGACTTAGGAAAGAATGACTATTCTCGTTTTCTGGACTAACGATATCCATGCTGAGTCTGTTTCTGGTATCTGTCTTGTGACATTTTGGTAGCTTTACTGTCCTGGATTTTGGCTCTGGAAAAGCAGAGTACTCTTGCTCTAGGCTTGCCGGTTGGCCTTCAATAAGTTCATAGCCAGCCAGCAGCTTTTTATGTTTTTGCCTATCCCAAAGTTTCCTCTGCATGGGTATCGCCACAGCTTGGGAAGAGTTACTCAGTGTGCGGTTCTCCTCTTGCTGGATGCGAGTCCACTGCGGCCCACCATTTTCACACAGCTGACCTTTCAGATGGAGGCTCAAATCTAACCCCTTCCTGCCCTCTGCTTTCACTTCCTCACAAATGTCAAGCAAATCCTTGCATTCAAGTTTTTCGGCTATTTCTTTCATCCGTTGCAGTTTTTCCGCTTCAATCTCCACTTTGGCAGTGTAAACAAACTCCAGGAAGGAGGTGAACTCTTCTGTGTAAATGTCTTGCAGAGTCACCGTGCAATTCTTGGTGTCCAACATCTCATCATGCAGGAAAAGCCCCTTGAAATAGTTGCTGGAAGCTGCCAAGACGGCTTTGTGAACCAGAAACTCCTCCTGAATTCCGAGATGTTCTGTGTGAACTGTCACGTCACAGAGGTGACCGAACTGGTACAGGGAATGCAGTGCCCTCAGGAGGTTAGGAGCAGCAACCTTGGATTTCATTAGAATTTTTTTTTTCTCCATCCTGCCAGAAAAACAGACAAATGTTTGAATGCTTGCTCTCCCTCTTCCATGAGCTATCTTTTCATTCATGGATGACATCAATCACTTAAGAAAAAGTACAGTGGAGATCCATGTCCTAATTCCTAATTTACAAGACATGGTAGAGACCTCAAGGTTACTTCTATCAATGCAACCGTCATCAGCAAACACACTTGGTTTATTACAGTCACAGATTTAGATTTACGCTCTAGGATAACCCTTCAGAGCGAATATTCTGTAGCACAGATGGTAACAGTAATGAAATACGAGTAACATGAGTGGCCCAACTTAATAATAAAACATTCTTCATACAAGCACTTTTCAACAGTAGCGGTCACAACAATTTACAGTGGAAACAAGCATCTTTCCCCAGCCACCTCGTACCAAGGGGGAACTGAAGCATAGCAAGTCGCTTCACTTCCGATTGTTTCCAGGCTGGTGTTGAAACAGAGCCTGTGTTTTCACAGTCACACCAGGCTCCACTCACTGCACCAGGCAGCCCCTTGTGCCAAAGCAGGGGGATAAATCTTTGGATCTGGCTCAGTTTTGTTTCTGTTTTTTTTTCCCCCATGTAAAAAAATCAGACCTAGGGGTTAATAATGATAGTAAGTTTCTATTGGATTTGGCCACATAAATAATATACAGGGACAAACTACATCTCTAGAAATACCTGCAAATTTTTTGAGGAGGTAATAGTGTTTTATTTGAAAAATGTTTCGAAACTGCTCCTTCTCAATCAGCAGAGGGGTCAGAAGTTTTTTGACATTCTGACATTTTCAGAAAGAACAATTTGCATTTTCCCACCAGCTCCAGAGACACACACTAGCTATTATTACAGTAAATACAGTGCCCGAGAACTCCGTGGCTTTCCTGTCTCAACCCGCATGCGACACCTATAACGCTGGAACAAGAAGCCTCATTTACCCTTGCCCATAAAGCACAATGACGACGCTGTCAACCTTACTGAGGCCTTTAGATGCTCTGACCTGATCCTCTAAGCTGATATTCCTGATCTAGCATAGTTTTTAAATGTCTGTTATTTAGCACATGCTTACAACGGCTTTGTAAGCAAGGGAAGAACATCAGGCCAAAATAAACAGACGAATCAGCTTGTTATTGCTTAAAGGCTCTGTTTAAGCTTGGCTTGCTGTGCTTCCCTCTCACAGCAATAATGGTTGGCAGAAAATGACACCAAACTGTACTTTCACTTCTCATCTAAATTATGTTTGACGTTATATTAAATACGTTCCTGGCAGATAAAAACTGTCTGATTAAGAAGACAAGTGTGTCTTCAACATAAAGTACCAGGAAGTCAAATACAATACATAGCCTAGAGTGAATAGGTTTGAACAGCAAGCTTAAGAGAGAGCTTTGAAAATACTTTTCCTATTACAAGCTCCCGCAGCAAGCACCGCTGAGGATAATCATCTTCTAATCTACAAGGCGTAAGTCATTCAACGCTTGTGACACCCCAAATGATGTTTTAAAAACTGCATTTAAAGGTTTAAACTGATTTTCAAATGACCCTATTAAGTGCCGCTGGAAAGCATACAACTACATTCATAAGAAACAGACAAGATTTCTACTAAATATAAAATATCTGTGAATTTGACTTATGCAGAACCTCAAATATTTGTACTTAATTTGGGGTTTGATCCCAAGTACTCGATGAGCTCCTGCGAGAAGTCCCACCCCAATGAATGGGACCGCTTGGGACCTCAGCCTTCTCACCTAGCTGGTGCAGAACCTCCTCACTCCCACACTCCTCACTCCTAGCAAGCTCAAAGATGTTTACTCATAGAAAAGAAAACAAAAATATTACTACAGAAAAAATACTTAGTAAAAGTAACTAGAAAAAAAGACAAACAAAGCATGTGTTAAAACATCCCATAGAAGCTAGAAATTGAGGGGTGGAATGTGCAAAATAGCATTGTCTAAATTCTATCAGAAAAGGACTGCTCACATTCAGACTCCTACAAACGTTCAATAATTATCAGTCTCTGCCTTATGAATGCTGGCCAGCAGGCATCTTTAAAATGCTTCCAACTCAACATCTGCCAACTATTCCCTACCAACGATCACCAGCTATGTGGAGACATAACCCTTACAGCTCCCTTGGCACACTTGCAGGCTGCAGGAAGAAGTGCAAATCCAGAGGTTAATATCTATATTCAAGTCCACAAATTCACAAAAGCTTCCACCTAATCTGTCCCCTAGCTTGCCCTTCTTAATGTTTTCCAACAGGATATCCGCCTTCATTTCTGTGCAGAACTGATCCCAGTGTTGCGAAGCTCACCGATCAGTAGTGCTTAAAGAAATCAATGAGCAGAGCATGTGCTAATTTCCTCCTTCTCCTTTTTAAGATCCCCATCTGCGATAAATTCTTGATACGTGCTCCCATGTGAGCTCTACTAACACTAATATCTGATACTAAGCCAAATGGAGAGGTACGTTCCAACATCATCTCTTTAGTTCAGATTAAATCAGCCCAGAAATGGTTTACTGAAATGTCTTTCCAATGAAAAATGCCACAAATTAATCAATTCTCACATTTCTTTTTTCTTCAGAAAAAATAAGACTGTACTTTTTGTTATCATTTAGAGAGAAAATTGATCTTTAGTTTTCTGAAGTGGTGTCAAATATAGTTTGTTTTCGTGTTTTACAGTTTCATGAGGTTGAGAGTAGAACACAATGTTTCAGGGGTATAAAACAGTATGTAAGATTACTTTTTTCCCCCGGAAAAAAGTTGCAGTAATAGAAGATTTTCAAGTATTTTGCTTTCATTTTGGGGGTAAGGAAGCAGCTTCTTATCCCCAATAGATTAGGAAAGCTATTTTCTCCTTACTCTTTATGCTTCATTAATGCTTAATGACAAGAGAAGATTCTTGAGGAATTCCCATCCACAGCAATGGGAATGAGGATGACAAATGTTGCAATAAATCATCCAGTTACTGAATCGAAGAGAAGGACATATTTTGTTCTAATTGCCAGTTAATGCTGGTTTGAAATAACCACCAGTAACTGAATAGGAAAAGTAACAGTAACATTGTTAATAGGTTTAATTCTACTCCTCCGTTTATGAACACGAGGCACCCTGGTCTTCACAATCCTAACTTTTGCTCCCAACTGCAACCATAAACCAAGCGTTCCCAGAGCTGCACCCCATCTCTTTTGCTTTCCAGCACTCTAGCCAGCCCAAATCGCAAAATGATCGGCACTTCCCTCTCCCGCCCTACTCCAAACATGCCACCCTAACCCAGCAGAACAAGCTCCCGAGCGGCGACGCAGGACGGTCACGAAGGCAGAAAAAGTGCCATGCGGCAGGAGGAGCGTGCTCTGCTGCTCCACAACCTCTCTGCTGTTTTCTCACACCCTCAGAAACCCCCCAGGAGCTGCTCCTGGGAGGTGGCAGGGTTCACAGCCCACTGGGAGAAAGATACCACTGATCACTGTGAACTCGTTACCACTTACGAAACCAGGAAGCAAAAGGGAGCTGGTTAGAGGTTAACAGCCCTAATAAACATCATTCTGAACCACTGCAAAAGCCAAAATGTATTTCAATTCAATTACGGTTCCTGATAAGGCCACTGGAATAAGTACAACTGTTTTAAAAAATAAAGCCTAACAGTGGCTTCCAATCTCCAAGAGATTTATATTTGCTCTTTTTTTTTTTTTGATGCAACGACATAGTCAATAGCAGCTCTCTGATTCAGGACAATTAACACAGTAAACAAAGACGTTTGTAGGAAGGACTGTAAACATTTCTAAAGCATCGCTGCTTCTTGGACTTTCACTGTTCATATCTACTTTGCAATTTCCACGGGCCAGAGCCTTAACTGGTGTGATACGGTATAGCCCTTTTGAAGTGAAGACAGTGAAGGTACACTGATTTATACACCCAAGTACCTAGGGGAGAAAAACCCAATAGGTCAAAGAAATTGAATTGCACAGATTTCAAAAATTCTGTTATTTCACATAAATACGCTCTGCTTTTTGCAAAGTATGCGTAATCTTTGGTTGCTTGATTTTCCCCAAGTCTTTTCAACTAGATCTTAAGTTTCTCTTCAGAGAAGCAAGGAGGAAATTCTTCCTCATTTTCCCTGGAGGGTTTCCTTTAAACTCTCAACAGCTGCATATACATGTACATGTACAACAAAGGGCCCTGACAGTGATCAAAATGACAACCCTTGAAATAACAACGGTGTTACGGAAAAATAAAAATAATAATAATAAAAAAAAAAGAGTCCTGGTATGCTCTTACTTGATCATCTTTACCCTCTGCAGAAACTGCGCAAATACCTCTTTGAAGTGCTGGTATGGTGTAAGAGCGTGTAATGCTCCTCTTGATGCCTGGGGTACCACTTGGCAAAATAAGACCAACGTGAGTAGATCAGAACAGCAGTACAACACCTCAGATCCTGACCGATAAAATGAACCGCTCAAGAGATCAAACAACCAGAACTGCAGTACAACATGCAGAATACTTAACAGCACACAAACCGCCCTGAATAAAGGGCAGTAAGACTCACTTCCACAGATGCATAAGACCTGGCTTCAGTCCTCAAACGAGCCATGCCTGTGATATTTTTTCTGATTTTTGCTTTGTTTTTTCCCTATAAAATCAGGTAATGCTTGCCTGTCTTAAACATGGATTGCAATGATAAAAATACATTAATAGCAGTGAGATAATAAGCTAACCTAGGTGAAAAAGAGCATTATGAGGATATAAATAACAGCTGGGGTTACTCAACTGTATTAATCATCTGGAAAATTAAGCTTATTCGCATGAATTCCCACATGACACAGAAACATAAAGTTAGGTACGTCAGGACACCGAGCGAACAGTAACAACAACTGCACCTCTCTTGCCACAGTTTCTGGCCTGTTCATGTGCTACTGGGTAAGCTGAGGAATTGCCATCCAGAGCATCCCAATTTATCCTCCAACACACTGCTGGAAAAATTCCTCCAAGAGTCGTTTAAAGTTGTTTGGTTCTTTTTTTTTTTTAAAAAACACGCAGGACTTTGATTTCTGCCTTGCTAAAAAACAAGTACGTTACCTTTGAGACACAACTGGAAACGCTCCTCATGTGAGAAAAGCAAGGCTGACCACACGTCCCAGGTGGAACAGCACTGACGCTCACAATCCTATCCGAAAGATACCGCACCGCGTTATTCCTTGTACCACTGACAAAACACAGTCATGATCGTCTTCTGGTTTTTACCATTTACTTTGTGCGGCCAAGCGATTTCCATGCGTGTAGCGGCCTGCAGCGCGCACAGGCCCCCCCCGCGCCCTGCAAGGGCATCAGAAACCAAAGACGTTTTTCCCTGGGTGCGAGTCTCCTCACGGGGTAGCAGGCGGCCGGGGCTCCGAGCAACGCCAGCGGGGAGCCGTGGGGCAGGCCGGCCGCCACCCGCGCAGGGGACAGGCCTCCCCGCCGCCATGCCTGCTGGCGAGGCGTCGAGGCCCGGCCTGCGCCCCGAGGGCGGTGGTCGCCCTCCCGCCGGGCAGAGCCGGGGTAGCAGCAGCCGGGTCCCCTCCCCACCCTCCCGGGGGTGCTTCCCGGCCCCGCCGCCCCCTCACGGCTCCCGCCCAGCCTTACCCTGCCAGGCGGGGCGTCCCGCTCCCGCCTCAGCCGCGCTCCTCCCGCCCGGGGACAACCACCGCTCCCCCCCCCGCGGCGGAATGGTACGGCGCGGGGGAAGGCCCGTCTGACAGTGCCCTGCTGCCCGAAAGCAACATGGCTGCCCCGGCTTCGCTACATCAACCGCCTGTCTTTTGCAGCCATCTTGAATGAGGGAGGCGACGGGTCAGGAGCAGGCAGCCATCTTGGGCGCGGGCAGGGAGCCGGGGCTGCTGGTGTTGCTGCGCTCCTTGAGGGGACAGTATCCTGACGAAGCCCTCAAAATTCCTCAAAATACCCCGTTACTTGGAGTGCCTCCCGCTACGCCGTTAATTATTTTCTCTCAAGAAACTGCATCATCTCCCCCCACAAGCAGAAGCCCACGGTTAGGAATACCACAGGGTGCCAGGCTTTGCTTGTGCCTGTTCACATAGGCCAGCCCATAGATTTATCTTGTGGAGGGTACCCACCTCAGGAAGAAGAAGATTTGGGATGGGATCTCTGTGCAAGTTGTGCCACAAGGGCTTTTCCTGTGAGGAGGCGAGCCGGCTTTGCTCTGGTCTCACAGCAGGTCAAGTTTCGGGGCCCCTGACCTGAAAAATGATTCAAGCTGGCTACCAGGGCTCAGTTTTCTCCAGTGTGGTACAGTACTGTCTCTCTTTGTCTCCAGGCTGGACTACAGTAAAATTAACAATTTCTGTGGGGACTTTGTTTTTCCAATGATCCATGCACATCTGCAACTAAGAAGAGTTGATTGGAAAAAAAAAAATTCATGAGTTTTTGTAGCATGTGCTTCGCTGTTTCCACAAAACTGAAAAAAATTCCAAGTCAAAACAATTGGTTTTCACATTTGCAAAGTGCAGTGTTTAATCAGGTTAAATTGCTCCTATTGCCAATGGCTGTCTACGGTGGGTTTGTTCCCAGGTGCAATAAATACCTTCACTCATTTTATAGCCCAGTTTGCTCTGCCAGCTAGATCTAGCTCCTCACCATCTCCCAGTATGGATACTGGCGGATTATTGCCAGTGTTAAGAGAAAGGTTATAGGAACTAACTTAAGGGTCTGAACTTTGGTGGGGTAAATCTGGGCTTAGGAGAAGCACAAACGGGGTCTCACACCTCCCAGAACCGCTGTTCCTGCAGGACGAGCTGCTGTTTCTCATCGGTGACCCCGTATTGCTGTCATTTATCACGTGAAGTGATTTTAAACAGCCAACGGATGGGGCAAGGCACTCTGTGGGCTGCCAAGTACTTAAACACGCAAATGTTGTTTCCAAGACAAATCACAAATAAATTCCTCCTTGGAAGCGTTTTTTACTTAAATGCAGGTTTTAATCTTCAGATTTTAATGGCTTATAAAAATGTTGGATGATGATTGTAATTCCTTGAGGTAATGTAAAATAAATTCTTCCATTAAAAAAAAAACAGGAAGAGGCAAACATCACTGAAAGTTATTATACTATTTACCTTTCTTTTCTATACTTCTGTCACACAAAGTTGAATCCAGATCCTATAATTACCAGGCTGCTTGCCAGATACTAGAAAACGTTCACACATTTATGTGAAAATGGGAGTACTATAAGAAACATAGAATAAAAATATTTAGAATAAAAATAACTAGTGCAAACTCAGCTTGCTTAGACTTGAACAGGCCGGGAGGCAAATTTAACCTGACAGATAGCTCCCACCGAGGAGTACGTGCTTCCACCATGAATTTGGTTTTCAACCTTGATTATTTTGTTTGTATTCGGGGAATGTTTCTATTGTCAAGACACAGCTCTAGGAGTGGAGAGAACGAGCAGCAATATGAGTGATCCATGCTAAAATGTCAGGATAATATTCCTGTAGCTTAGCACAAGGGAATGGTATTTGCTTTTACTTTATCGGAAACCTGGTCTGCTCAACAGTTCTCACCCAGAGGAGTTGGGAGAGAAGATGAAGTGCAGGCTCCTGTCCAATTTAGTCTTGCTTTCATAAGGATTGAGTGAATTGCTGCAGAAGTTGGCAGCGCTGTTGCGCTGGGTTGTATCGGCGTGTCAATCTTTGCGGAGCTGCCCAGGAGGGATTCTCCCAATGCTCCTTTGGCACGCTGGCGGCTGCGTGACTCCAGGCTGGATTTCACACTACCCTCTGCCACCAGTCATATTTCTCAGGCTGGAGGAGATGAACTTTATTCTCTAAATGTTCTGGGTGCTCAGATGCACTTTGGGGGTGAATACGACCCTGTGGCTTCCTAGAGCAGAAGATTGAACCCTGTCTCCCTCGTCCCTGATAAGTGTCCTTATTGCTAGAGGGGGAGAGGGAGGGAAGGGTGTCTTATTCACTCTCTCTGAATCATTAATTCTTTGCTGCGCAGTTTCAACAGGAGGGATGAAATGGTTGGGAGGCGGCCCAGAGGTGTCTGAATCCTCTTGGGCTGAGGAAGATGCTGAACCTGGGTGCCCCATGCCTGAGGCAAGCGCTCCAGACGCAGGGCTGTTGTAATAAAACAGGACGCAACAACCCATTTTGCCCTTTAAGTCAAACCACAGCAAAGTCCAGGAAAGAACTGCAGCCTAGGAACCCAGATTTCATCAGAGTACTTCACCCAGGAGTTAAGGCTTTGGGGATGGTGACTAAGACCAGGAAAAGGGGAGAAGATGGGGAGCGTTTCTGCCAGCCAGGTCACTCTGCTGAGAATACAAGTTCTGCTCCTGCAGCACCAAACTCAGAAATTTGCAGACATTTGCCCAAGGTCAGCCGGGACATCTGCAGCAAAGCAAGGAATGGAAATGTAGTCCCCAAATCCCAGGCTGATTGCTGGGCGGCCTCTTCCTCTCCGGAGCACAGGGGGTAGCTCCCCATACGCAATGTCACCTGGTTGGTATTAGGGCACTTGCAATTTTGGCTCTTCCTGGTCACGTTGCAGATGAGTGAAGCTGGGTACGTTTTTAGAGGCCCCAAGCCCTTCCCTGGCAATGCAAGATGAAACCTCATCGTGCCTCTTCCCTGGACGGCCATCCTTTCCTTGCGGCTCCGCCAGAGGATGCTGCAGACTTTGCAAAGAGCAGCCCGGACTGCAGCCCAGCTCACCTTTTACAGGATCCAGAGATCTGTGTCTAGTTGCTCACTGACATAACCTCGGCCTCCTTGCATACAAGATGAAATGATTTTAATGCGCGTGCAATCAGAGAAATTAACCCTACAGCTTTGCTCGGGATCACCACCAGCTCCTGCTGGCCTTTCCCCACTGGCTGGTGGGCTTGGTCCCGCCGGCAACACAGCGGCACTCCGGTGTGGGATTTGCAGGCAGGCAAGGAGTGCCTGCCAGACCCGAGCAGGGTAGGAGCAGATCTGTGAAGGGCATCCTTTTGCGACAGCCTTGCAGCACGAGCGCGGTCTGTGCTGGGCTGCCCCTTTGCCAGAGAGAAAGGAAAAAGACGGGTTAAATAGTTAAGGAGCCTGGAGTGAAAATACTCTGGGAAGGATAGAAAAAAGCTGATTGGAATAGTTTCCTTGGAGGACAAACTCATCCCCCATGCTGTTCAACTGACCATTACATCAGGAGGAATCTGACCACGTGTCTGCAGAGCCTTTGAGGAGGAGAAGAGGGCTTCAAAATGCGTTTTTCCCAAGTTTGGAGCTGATGAAACTGAAGCTCTCCTGAATGGGAGCCAAGCCACCACTCAGCAAACCTTAGTGTTGTCCCCAAAACAGAGACAGAGCTTTCAGCATAGTCTAAAAATGCAAATTCCAGACAAAATCCTAATGAAAAGCAAACAGCAGGCTCTCGGTCTATATGTCAGTGGTGCGTACTGGTTAGCCTCTAATGCTATTCTGCATAATACATTTTGGCATATGATTTTGCTACAAATCAAACATACCATATATACTCCCTCTTATGCTGCTTATATGTTAAGTCTCAAGAAGCAGGAGTTTTACACATTCTGGCAAAAATTTCCAAGATCTTGGTGTCACTTGAAAAACACATGAATTGATAAAAGTTCTTAGGCTTTTTTTTTTTTCTTAAAAAGGAGATATTACAGTACTAAAGAGAAGCAAAATTTAATTCTTAGCAAAGTGCAGTTTGTTTCACTGGAGAGACTGGCCACTGGAGCAAACCAAAAGAAAGTAGTGGCTTCTTCATCTCCAGATGATTTCAAGCGCCCTTCCAGAGGGAAAGCTTTAGATAGCCGCAACTGCACTCAGCAGCTGGATAACATTGCATGGTTGATGGTAAATGAGATCAGACTAGACAGACTAACAGCCCCTCCTGGCTTTAAAAATCTATGAATGTATAAATTGTGTAGATTGTGTAACATCAATGATGTTCTCCAAGCCTATGCTAGATGAGTTGGTTCAACTGTCTGGTTAAAATCATGATCCCTTCCTACCCGAGGCTTGGCTCCACCACGAGAACCTGGGGCTTTACAGAGCTGATGACCTTAACATCTGTCTTCATCTGGTACCAAGATGATGAATAATTATTTGCTAATTTGTCACTTTACTAATATTGGACTATGAGGTGGTTTAGTGCACGCTCCTGCTACAGGGCTTACTTTAACCAATGCAGTAAACAATTTAGGTGCTGCTGCATAGAAAGAAAAAAAGCCTGCCAAACCATCCCTGGTTTTGTGCAGGGACGTCTGGTGTGCTGGAGTGGTGAGAAAAGCTCTTTTCAACACTTCTTGTTCCCTTGCACTATTCATCCAACATTTTGGATATTAACGTCATGTTACTGATATGGGGACACATCTGAAGCCTATAAAAGTCACTGGAAGGGCTCCCACCAAGGTCACGGGCCCTGGGCAAGACCCTGATTTGAGAAGATCTCTCAGAAATGAACTTGGAGCCAGGTCAGCATCACCTGATTGGCATTAGGGTGCCTGTGATTTTGGCTCTCGCCTGTGAATTACTGAGGCAGAGCAGAGCTTTTCCCATCTAATTTTTCTTTGTAGCTCATTCCTGCGTTTAGGCATTTGCGATAGGATATATTCCCACAGCTTCGGGGGGTGGGGGGGGAACTGCTTTTGAGTTAATTCACTACAATCCTGACACCATGCTTTTGACAAGTGGCCTGTTAGGTCGACGGAAAACCAAATGTAAGAGGTACATCAGCAGATGGTTTCCCTTTGTTACCAAATAAATCCCCCACACAGCTCATTTGTTATGCGCCCTTGTTTATTACACATATTTAAGCTGTTGGCACATTGTAAACTTCTGTTTCTCCTTGTACCTTCCAGAGAAGCAAAATATTTTAACCCGTGCTAAACTACAGGCAATTGCTGGGTTTGAGGCCTTTGGAAGCATATAATTTTCTATCAACATTCCAGGAAATATTGAAGGTCTGATGCAGCTCTGGAGAGCTCAAGCAAGCTTTCCCACTGTAAGCAGACCTTTTTTTAACTCCATAACTCTTCACATTTCCAGTCAAGCCCATATTCAAATAGTTTGCTGAGTCTGGGAGGTTTGTGAAAGATTATAAAGACCTTGTTCCTCTGTCAAGAATCTAGAAAGCAGGTGGATGATGTTTAGTCTCTGGCTAACGGACTGATATCTGCAGGATACTAGCGCTTTCTCCTCTTGGAAACAAACTGCCTCCTGTTTAGTTACAGCTGCTTAAACGTAAAAGAAATAGGCAATCAGCAGAGGGGGAAAAAAAAGCATTTTTTTTCTCTCCTACATAAGGCCAAATGGATTGTAGAGGATCACAGAGAATAAATTAATATTAGCACCTTGCTCCCAGCCAAAAGAAATAAAGTAAAAACCCAAAAGTTATTCCTAATGGCAAGAAAGTAGCATTTTCTTGCCAGATTTACAGTCCCAGCCTTGCACTGCTAATATTATCATCCTTTATTTTGACCAAGACTTCCATTAAAATAGCTGCCGATTTGATGAGGGTGATGCCAGACAAACTCCAGCTGATCCCAGCTGTTAACTGATGAGAATTTTAAAGAAAAGAAGTATGCCCAAATACCTTGGACTAGGGCTCTTTTGCAATGATTAGCTGTATCTTCCCTTGATCCCCAGAAAGTAGCCTTGCCTTGCAAGACCCCAAACTTGCCAAAATCTGTGCAGAAAGCCTCCTGTGAAGCCCAGTCAAGCAGCGAAGCATCCCTGCTGCCTACAGGCTGTGCCTGGCATCAAAATCCCTGCTGTGCACCAACATGGATCCCTAAAAGCTTGGCTACTGCCTGGGACCAGGCGATTGCTGGGCAAGCCGAGACTGAGGTGCCTTCCTGCAGCTCTTCCTCAACCAAGATTTTTCTACTGTAAGGAAACAAGAAACCAGCTGTATCTCTTTCCTTGCCTCTGACCATGATTCAGTATTGTAATGATAATGCAGCCATTAATTTAGCCAAGGGCTGGATTCACGTTCCCGTGCCCATCTCAGCCCTGGCGTGAGCCAGCCTGCAGTGCTTCACATACAGCAGACGGGAACACATCCAAAAGAACAGACTCACCCCTGGGAAGGGTCTGCCCCCTCCATATCATCTTAGAGAAGCCCCTTGACTTTTAGACACCTGAGTTAGCCTATACATTTTTTCAATATGTACACATCTCCTGTCTTCACAGCGATAATATTTTTCCCCCCCAGTGATTATTTTCCTTAGCAATGGGCCCTCATCACGATCTGAGAATCTGAATTATTTGGAAAAAGATGAGAATTTAGGTTTGCACCTGGTTGCTCTCTCTTGAGGGGTGGAACTGATGTGTGGAACCGATGTCCTGGACCCAAGTGTCTTCAGGGAGCTATGATCTGGCTCTGAACTTTTTGCCGTGGGTGTATTTGTACCTCCAGCCGCTATTGCCTGTGATGAGAAAATGCCCTTTTTATCACCAGATCGGCTGCGATGAGTAAACATGCAAAATGCAGCTGCCTGGAGAAATAAACACCTGGCAAAATATTTTTGAAAATTTCATGATTAGTCATTATGTGTGTTCGTGAAGGTCGGACCCCAGCTGCACAGCTTGGATCTTTGGGAGCGTTCCTGAAGGCTGCATCTGTAGTCAACAGGTTTTATATGTTAACATAGCCTTGGTTTTCCAGCACAGATGCTGGTCTAAAGATGTCCCCTTCCCACCTCAGTTGGTAGTAGCTTTGGGGAACAAACCATCACAAGATGATCAAGGTGTCTTGGTTAGAGCTGATAGACTGACACTGTTGGTCAGAGCACATTTGCATGAATTTACATGCATGTAAATTGTCCAGCTGTTGAATCCCTGTGAGGAGGTAAGGGTGGACTCGAAGGTACAGCTACCTGAAAATATGCAAGTACAGCTGCAGGGCATCTTGCCGTCTGAAAACAAAGCATGTGCTCGGGGACTTGCCAAGGCACAGCAGGTATGAACTTTAACTACTAAATGCATCTGAAACATCATCTGAGGCCTGCTCTGGGTTTTGAGCAGTTCCCTCCAAAGCAGGTGGCAACCCTTCTGTGGTGGGTGTCCAAAATACTGGGCGGGAAGCGGTCATTACCATGGGAGCGCACAATCCCTGGTCATAACTACCAGGTCCTGCAGCACCACGTTCTTCCTTTGGCCAGAAATCTGGGTTAGAGTCAGCACAAGTAGCCACATGTGGAGCTCTGGGATTTCATCCAAGAAACCCAATATATATACTTTGAAATACAAATAAACAAGCAAGCATGCTGCAGACGGGGAGGGGAGAGAGAACACAGAGGAGACACACCAGGAGGAGGAGATGCTACAGCAGAGAAAGAGGGAGAAGTTGAGGGCAAGCCATTTCAGCCGGTACACTGGAAGAAAAGCTGCCCTGTTAAAACCTTCAGCAGTGATCCGCGTCTTACCCCAGCTCCGGTAGCCCTGCTGCTGGCCACTGAGCTCCAGCCACTTTGTCCTGGAGGTGGTCTGAGAAAAATCTCCTTTTTTTTTTCAGTGAGGGGGTGCTCAAACGCTGGAGCAGGCTGCCCACAGAGGCTGGGCAGTCTCCATCCTTGGAGATATCCAAAAGCAATCTGAATCTGGTCCCGGCACCCGGCTCTGGGTCACCCTGCTTGAGCAGGGGTTGGTTATGGTTCAGGGAATGAACTCTGTATCTGTATGCCAGTATCGCCTCTGCGTTCGCTGCCCCAGGAAAACTGCACCAGGTGGGGCTGGTGGGGTTCAGCCAGCCATGTGCCAGTAAGATGCAGCCTGAAAGCCCCAATTTTTATTATCAGATCTGTCAAATCACTGGAAATCAGAAGAATTTGCTGTCAGACTCGAAGAATGCTCTTCCTGCTTGTAAACCTACTGGGTTCTCACATTGCTTCTCGCTTCAGAGACACAATTTTGTGGCAAATTACAGCAGCACTGCAAAGGAGGCAACGGCAACTCTTGGCAACAAATTGCTGTTTCATGCAGTGGCTGCTCATGAAGCACGTCATGTTTACCAGCGCTGGATTGGGAACGAAGCCTGCCTTTTAAATACATGATTCACATAGATACCGAACAGCAATACCTTTCTGGTTTTGTTTTCAACAATTTATCAAATTATCTGTTGAGGCTAACTCCAGAGGTTTTGTAATTTGCAGTATCTCCTCTGATAGTACCAAGAGCTCTCGATACAGCACAGGGCATAATTATCTACCAGATATCAAACAGAAAAGAGACATGAAAGCTTCTTTAGACTACTTAAATAACATTGGCTTTATGTTTCCTGCAAGTATAATTAGATAACAGACTAATATAAATGGAAGCATATGATGTATTTCGTCTAGCTGCAATGCTTCACTAGCGTGAAAACCTGACTCAGGTTTCCTGGATGCAGAATCAGCCCAATGCAGTTTTCTCATCTGCTTTCATCTTTTATTCCGTCTTTGTAAGCTCCTTTCAGCTGTCCTGCCTGGAGAAGGGTCGTGCCGAGATCTGTCCTTGTCACCGCTAACAGAAAATGCCGATGGGACATCGTGATCTCTGCACGGTCCTCAGCGAGCTTCAGTTTCTGTGCAAGTGGAATGTTCAAGCTCATTAAAAACACAATTAATCCCCTTTTAACCATCAATATTTGTTCCCAGCACGGTCATTAAACACAGAAAAGGAGGAGGGAAGTTTTGTGCTGGAAGCTAGCAAATTGGTTATTTTTGGACTCCTCCCAGAGAGTTTTGCTTTTCCCTTAAGCCCTCCTTGCCCTCTCCAGTCCCCACGGCTCCATGTTTGGATGGGAAATAATTCATTATTCTGCTCATAGAATAACAGCAAAGAGGGGTAAAGGAAAGAAATGAGAACATTGTTCCGCTTGACGAGGAGATGGGTCTGGCTTCTGTGGGAAGGTAGGAACAGGCAGACTCTGTCCTTTGCTCCAGCTGTGGTGGAGCTGCAGGGACACCTCACTTCTGCAGGAGCTCTCGGTGTAGATTGGACCATTTGCTCTCACAGGTATTAATTATGATAAAAGCTGGAGCAATACTGAGATTACCATTGTTCTGGAATTGCAAGAAAAGCTTAAAAAAACCCCACAATTGGGGGAGGAGACTTGGGCATGCCAAAAGGCCCACTGGTGTGGGAGATGGAGGGTTCAGTGCCACGGATGCAGGCTGCTCCCCGCCTTGGTCCCAGGAGGGGTCTTGAGCATGTTTAATTGCTTAGTACAGGCGTAGCCCGAGAGTTGTAGGGCTCTGACGGCGCAAGCGGGAAGATGGCAACAGGCATTTCCATCAGCCTCTTGCGGGCAGGGTACCCGCTTGTAGCTCAGGGTTACGCCAGCCTTGGGGTTAAAGGAGCGGGTCGGGGAGGGGTTCCCTGGCTGTTTGGCTCTCCAGAGCTCTGCTTTCGTTTTACCTCTTTTCCCGTTGTTTTTACAGCTTGTATCCTTGGCTATAGAACTGCTTATCTTCCAGGTCAGCAAACGGCTCTTGCCTCGCCAAGGGCTTGCTCTGCGTTACCCCTGCTTGCTCTCCATCCGTGGGGTCGCGCTGCCTGAGCATATGAATAATGAATAAAAAGGAGGATTGATCTGTCTAAGGAGATTAACAATGGGTCAGTGAAACGCAGTGTAGTCTGTGCAGGAGTTAATGGACTGAACAGGCAGAACAACAGCTTGAACTGAAGACTGGTTTTTACATCTGTTTTTGTCAAGATACGGTTTGCTTTGTAAATCGTGAAAGTCAAAATTAATTCACATCTAAGGCAAGGGGCTGTATTAACTTCAACTGAAGGAGGAGGAGAAGGGTCACAGAGTTTTTCACCAAGGTCACAATGATTTACTAGCTTTCTGCTTATTTCAAATAATTACATAGTACTAAATCTCAGGGACAGTTTTCAGTGCTGGAAGCAGGACTAAGCATAAGCTCGTCTGAAACCTGCTGCCCTCCACTACAGAACCATGGCTCTTCAAATATACAAAATAAATACACAGAGATGTTTCCAGACAAATAACTGATTTTTTTTTTAAAAGAATGTTTCCCCAACTACCATTAAAAAAATTAATATTCCTAAATAATGATGGGGCTAGTAAGAGGCAATACACCCTTCGGTATAGCAGCGGTGACTTTTGTTCAGGCCATGAGCTCTTTGTTAAAAGCATCTGCTTTTACTTCACGATATTTAATGATCACAGAGCACCAGAAACGCACAAATTCAAGAGCTGTAGAAATGCCAGAGTGGAGAAAGTAAAAATATTCCTTTGGGCGGAGTTTGAGTTTACTAAGTTTTACTTCACCTTTATTAAAATCCCAGAACATCGTGCACTGATGGGCTTTTGCATTCTTATTTCATTACTCTTTCTACAATTATAAACTAGTATGGCAGAGAAATAAGAAAACAATGTTGCTGCAAACATGCTCTTGCAGGAACTTTGATGCAAGCTTAAACCTTAATGTACCTGAACAAGAAATTGTGCCATGTATATGTGGCACAGCTCAGCTTCCCCTGGTTGCAAGTGGGGCTGAGTTGTCTGTCCGAGGTCAGGATTTGTCCAGAGATGTGCCTTATCGAAGCAGCTGCCTAAAGAAGGCAGCACCCGAGTATTCACAGGTGCTTTGGGAGAGCCTTAGGCTGAGCAGGAGCTCAAGGCAGCTTGCAGATGCTGAGCTTTGCCAGGGAAGAGTAACAGCAGGGATGCAGACCAGCCCAGGCTGCTGGGCATGGGGCTGGAGAAGGCTCCGAGCGAGGCTGAGTTTACTGGGATAGGCACAGGCAAAACGAACTCTAAAGGTACAGATCTGACCTCTCCTACACTGAGCACCATCCTTCCATCTCCACCACCCTGGATAAAATGCACTTGTAGGGGAAAAAGCAATTTCTCTGAGCACAAATATAAGCAAAGCAACCCTGTTTTGTGTGCATAGTCCTGCTGAGCAACTGGCAACGACACTGCCGGTGTGGCGTGTTTTCTTAATCCCACATATCAATACAGAAAGATGTAAATTCAGTCAGTCCCTAGATCGCGCTGGCTGGAGACTGTAAACAAACCGAGGGAGACAATGTCAGACAAGGGTGCGAGCGATGCTGCGGCGCACAGGAGACGGCACTGCGGGCGCCAAGTTTTGCAGGGAAAATGTTGAAATGCATACAGAGTTTTGCTTTAATTCCTCCACGACAAAGACCTTTAGGTACAGTCAGATGGGCGCTCCTGATATAATTTGGAAGGGAAGCCCAGCGAGGAGAGGGGCTGAGCCCCGGCAGGCTGGGCAGGAAGGACCACCGAGCAATTACAGAAATCGCGGCTACGACCTGGCAGCTTCCTAGCCTGTACCTAACACCCATTGCTTTTAGTCTGCTCCGCTTAATTGGGAAATGAACCATTACACCCTGCATGGCTGGAGTGGTCTGGGGTATTATTATTGCCTCCCTCCACCTCCCACCTGCAGGGAGGGGAATCCACATTGCACCGAAATCACACGGCCGCACAAAACAGCCACACTTCCAAGTCACCATGCTGGCTTAAACACACCCGGCCCTCCTGCAATCGTGGCATGGAAACTCCTGCCCTTTCACACGTTGAAAAAAACCACAGATAAATCACAACAATACTGTCTTATATCAGGCTGAGGTTTCTGTCCTGGTTTTATTTTGAGAACGTGCATTGCAGCTCAGAGCCGTGGTTTGCTTCATTTCTCTATTATTGCTCTCAAAATAATAAAAAATAAAGCTCCCTGCCAGAAGCTCTGAAATAAAGCAAAGGCCAGGGCTCTCTTTCACCGTCCTGGGCCGGGCCGATCTCCCTCCCTCCTTCGGTCACCCCCTCACCCAGCTGACACACCAGCTATATAAACTCACACAGCAAAACGAACATGCTGGGGATTATAACGAGCTGAAGCCCCCACCCTGTGCCACCCAAACCAGGCCCCCCCAAATGCATGCAAAATCCCTGGCTTGATTTGTTTCTAAGTGCCCCTTAAATGGGGCAAATACAGGGGCTTTTGGTTAAATACAACTAGGTGCGTGTCGTCTTTCTGAGGCTCCTCTCCATCTTTGTGCTTGAGCCACATCAGCGATACAGTGTTCTGACATTAATGGTGGGCTCCGTAAGCAGTCATGGCACTTTATAAAAATGTATTTTTAATTGCCACACGGTCTTGGAGAGTGCAATTATCTCATGGTTAGAAAGCTGTAAAAATTACATTGAGAATCTGTATAAATCTGCTTGAATTATCAGTTCCTGTAGAAGCTGGACAATGTAATGAAACTGATGGAGGGGAAAAACATGTTTTACACTGGCTTGTCAGGCCTGCGTTGTTCTGCAAAGGACATCTATTTCCATCAAAACTTCCTTTTTTTTTTGGAAAGGAATCACACTGGCAGAGCCCCGGTCCCCACCAGTGTCTGAAAGGTGACAAAAAAAGGCAGGTGACGTTTTGTGCACCTATTTTCACAGCTCAGAAATTGTCAGAGCACTCAGCTTCAGAGAAAGGTGTGGGGTCGTGAGGATTTCCAGCAGCTAGAGACCTGGCCCTGCATACCTGCCATCTCCGTGGCAGGTCGAGATGGGAATGGAGACCTGCCAGACCCTGCCCTGGCCTCCATGAACGATGAACCTCACCTGCAGCCGTGCTGCTCTTGTTCCTGGAGGCTCTCCAAGTGTGTTAAGCAGCATGTTTTTATGTAGAGGAAGAAAATTTTCACTTATCACACAAACATAACAAAGATTAATTAGGTCATGGTTGCAAAGTGCTCATCAGTGCCAGGTGCCTACTGCTAGTGTGATTATATTTATTATGGATGTGCCAGAGCATCCCAACTGCTCTTACACGGAGAGCCCGATGACAGATTTACGGAGCACTGTTTATGCCAGCAGAGTGGGGTTTTTATGTATATATATATATATATGTAGAGCCTATCACCATATTGCTAAACATTCTTTGGGACCACTCTGATGCCAGCAGAGCATCCCAAAAATTGCTTTTTCAGCCCACGGAGGTTTTGCAAGGAGCGCTGCTCCCGGGAGCGCACAGCACCCAAGCTGCAGTGAGCATCCCATCCCGGCACCGTCACCGCACAGCCGAGGGGGACGAGCCTTTCAAAACCACAATGGGCAAGGAAGGAGAAGAAACTTGGTCGTATTCTTCCACCAGCAGCCGAGTTGCAAAAGTGCTGCGGCATGGCAAGGGCTTTCCGCACCTCTGAAGCGATTACAGGCTGTCGCCCCTCGCAATAACACGTTACACGGAATCGTATCGTTTTGAAGATGGATCCCGAATGACTTGCATGCTACCAAAAGACAAGGGAGGTGACACAAGTCCTGCTGGCGTGCTGCTCAGTTGCCAGGCTGACTCCTTTCCACCCACCCCACAGCTGACTAATGCTGATGACCCCAGAGAGGTTTCACATGTTGAAGACAAAACAAGAACACAAGGTTTCCAAACTCTATCGCTGTTGCTACGGGGCAATTTTCAGCTCTGATGGAGGGGAGCGCCTCAGCTCGAGCGGTTGCATGGTCTCAGCAGGCTGCTGCGGGCTTCCCAGGAGAAGACGTGGGTTCCCGCAGGTGGAAGCCCAGCGGGAGCGAGCAATCCCCACCGCAGCCTCTCCCGACGGCGCAGGGAAGCACCGCACGCCGCAGCCCCACCGCTCTGTCTCTTTTCTGGTATTTTACCGTTCCTGGCCATCCTGCAGCGGATCTCTCGAGATCACTGCCGGTGGAAAGCAGAGCTAAACAATTAACATGTTTTGTTAGAGGAGCCGGCAATTCTGCTAAAGGCTTTCCCTTTCCGAAGCCCCCCGCTGTTTTACCAGGGGGCTGGGCTCCGATGTCAGCTGTCTGACCCCAGTTTTGGGGGACCCTGGCAAGGAGGCAGCAGGGCCAGGGCGTTGTGCAAGACAGCCGGGGCGGGAGGAAGGGCAGGGTGTGCTTGCCATGCATGTCAGCCTTCCTGCACCACCCCGGGCAGGTCTGGCCGCGTCCCTGCTCCTGCGCAGGATGCTTTCCTCATCAAAGGCTGTCCTGAACATCGTGCGTTTCCCCTCTGTCTCTCAATCCTCGGGACACATATGCAACCTGCTCCCCACCCCAGGCTTAGACTGCAAGCGAAGCACGGCTCGCTGTGCTGAGCCCACAGCAACGCCGCTCCCTGCTTTTCCGATAAATAAATGTGTCTCCTCAGCACGCACGACTAGCCGAAATATCTGCTGCTGCATCTCTGTGGACCCCGGGGGGTGTTTGTGAGCATGGGGACGGTCCCAGCCCGGCCGCAGTTGCGGGGCTGCTGTAGGACTGGAGGTGGGACTGCTTGGGGTGCACCTGAGCCAAGCCCAGGCTTGCTTTGGGTGGCTGAAGAACATCCCAAAACACAACGGGTCTCCAATTTTAAGCCCTACCTCTCAGAAACATGAAGACTTGAAAAACCCATCCTTAAAAAAAAAAAAGACAACAGGCTACATCATTAAAGTGTCAGAAAAATCTGGCAGAGACCTAAGTGCCTTAGCAAGGCTCAGATGCCAAAAGGAGGTGAAAAAGATGCAATACTACTTTTTAAGCTAACCTCAGGAGTTACTGCAGCTCAGCAGAGCCCTCTGAGGGCACAGCCAGCCACAGCACGCTGAGAGGCCGAGGAGCAGAGCTCCTCCTCAGCATGTGCTGGTGGCACCGTCAAGCAGAGGAAAACCAGAGGCCACTGAAAGCCACCAGAAGTGTCTGCAGAATCTTTCTGCATTTGTTCACCGCCCTGGAGGGCTGACCGTCTCAATTTTAACCGTTTACTGCCAGCAATTATCAGTTGGCATTAAAGACTTGATGATCTCAAGCGAATCACTCTCTCAACATCAGCCTTTCGTTTTTGAGTCCATCTCGCCTGGATGGGCTCCCTGGGCCGAGGAGCAGACCAGCTGCCCCCGGACACAGCAGAGCTTTCCTCGCCCCGTGCTGCCAGGAGACCCGGCCGATGCGCAAGGTGACATTTAAAACTTCCCAGGGGAACAGCACGCTTGTCGGCAGAGGTTATGGAAAAGTTTATGAGCGGATCCGTGCGAGTGTGGCTCCACAAATAGCACTTTCCTCTCCAGAGCAAGAGGTTGGGAGTTCAAGACACACACCTAGAACCGAGATATGAGCAAACAGCCATTTATAAGCCCAGAAACCTCACGTCAGTAAATGCCAACCAGTTGGACTGTGCTAATGTTTCCTGCCTTTTTCCAGTGCTAACCAGCCCAGGAGAGACCCGCTGGCAGCAGGACAAGGTGCACGAAGTCACACCGTACCCGTCACTGTGGGCTGAGCCATGAGGATCAGGGTGGGAATTATGTTCCTCTGGAAAATATTAGCGCGTGGGAAGGAACATCCCATCTTTGCTTCTGCACAGAACAAAGCAGTAACCTCACCCTTTACATAAAAGGACAGGGTGCAGCACCTGCACCATCATGTCGAGCGGCTGGGTGTCTAACTCTCTAGCAGGGTCGGAGCAAAGGAAGATAGCTTGGCACGCTCCGCTCCCCTCCTCTGAACTTTCTAAATAGGGCTGAAAGAGTCACTTAGGTTATTTTGCTGGGAAACACAAACTGGAAAGATAAAACCAAGAGGGTGGAAGCTGTGCATGCCTTGCTGCAAGCCTCCCCTACAGCCCCCTCGGAAAGAGCCAAGCAAGTCCTCGCCTCTGAAACGTTCCCAGTGTGCATTGGGGAAGCGCTTTCCTCGGCTGGCGCGTCCCACCCAAAGCATCGTGCTCAGCCAGGGCTGCCATTTCAGCCACGGCGGCTTGGGGGGTCCTGTAAGCGGGGGTCCCCTCTTCTCTTATGCAGCAGCGCAAACAGGCCACTTCCAAAGACGAGCCTGGGAATTCCCTTTTCCTTGGCACCTTGGGGCAGCAGCATGCAGCCCGCCTGTTTATTTTGGCGGGGCTGCACTAGCTGGGCTGGAGTTTCCACCTCCGAAGCACTGCAAAGCCGTCAGGCCCTGGCTGCAGCCCTCCGTGCGCTGCAGGCACGTCCCCAGGTGCCTGCCCTGGAGACACAGCCGAGGTGCCAAGTGCCTGGGGACTAAGGCACAAAACCGGCTCTCCTTCCAAATGCGCTGCCCACCCGGAGGCCGTCAGCTATGGGCAACAGTTCTGCTTATCTAGGTTTTGTAAAAATAAAGAGAAAGGTCATCTCAGCCCTGGGCTGAGTGCTGGAAAAGCCGATGCATCTGGCAGTACTGAGACACCGACCCTCCCACCGGAACAGCTCCGCCAAACAAGAAGTACCATCTGGGGGGTTCCCACCCGTGACACACTACAAACGCCGTGTTTAATCCCCTAGTAAGCTGCAAGTCAGCTGGGCTGGGATGACGAAGGCAGCACACATGCCGTGATGGAGCAAGGCAGTCACATCGCCTCGAACGCCCTCGTGGGGGACCCGTGTTTGCTGATTTTCTGTAATCCTTTCAAGCTGCCCTGAATTTGAAATGTTTGCAAGAGTTGGAATTTTTATGTTCACATCATTTCCCTGAAGGAAAGAGGCTGCTCCCTCTAATCCCCCTCCACGCTACTTGAATCATAGAATCATAGA